>JABACO010000018.1:5411217-5446266 GCA_013339895.1 Ephydatia muelleri
ACTATGTGAATTTAGTAGCATACCCCCCCCCCCCCCCCAATTCAAGTGGGCTACATGTACATGTCCATAGCTGTGTCCAGTGGCGTAGTCAGTTACATCGTATGCGTGAATATCACAACAGGAGAAGCAGGCATGTTGGGCATGTGTGTGTGTGTGCATATGTGTGTGCGTGTGTTGTATGTGATTGTGTGTGCGTGTGTATGTGTGTGTCACTGACTATATACATGCATAGATAATCTATGATACATGTACATGTATGTGTGATGTGATTGTCGTTATGTGATGTCATCCTCTTCCCCTCCTTCCCCCAGCACCGGATGGATTTGATGCTGTGTCGGTGCAGAATGTGGGCTCCACCTACATCATTGTGTCTTGGGACTTGCCAACTCACAGTAATGGCATCCTCATCGTATTGCAATGGTGCTCTGGCGGGTGTCCTGCCCCTTACTGTGATCAGCTACAACACCACCGGCCTCCTCCCCTTCACTTTGTACATGTACAAGTATGTCTTCTCTGCTACTGTATGCAACATGCGCAAATAACAGTGTGCATGGTACATGTATATGATCTGTGCTCAGTACATTATCTGTTGGACAGTCCTCCAGTCACGCCCACAGGCACTGCACTCCAGTTGAACGTGGTGTTGCGTCATCAGTGCTGCAGCCAGCCTGCCCAGTACTTTGTGTACACTTAGTTTGTGTTCCATCTTTCTTTGCTCTTATCCCTCTCTCCTCCTTCCTTTCTTTCTCTCCTGTCTCACCTACTCCCTCACTTCCTCCCTCACCTCCTCCCTCCTCCTCCCTCCTCCTCCCTCCCCTCCCCCTCCCTCCCTCCCTCCCTCCCTCCCTCCCTCCCTCCCTCTCCCTCCCTCCCCCCTCCCCCCCTCCCTCCCCCTCCCTCCCTCCCTCCCTCCCTCCCTCCTCCCTCCCTCCCTCCCTCCCTCCCTCCCTCCCTCCCTCCCCTCCCCCTCCCTCCCTCCCCCCTCCCTCCCCCCTCCCCTCCCCCCCCCCCTCCCTCCCTCCTCCCTCCCTCCCTCCCTCCCTCCCGCCCTCATCCCTAAAAACTAACCTAAATCCCTCCTCACTCTCCCTCCTCCCTCCATCCCCTCCTCCCTCCCTCCCTCCAATTCCCTCTCTCTCCCTCTCTTCTCTCATCTCCCTCTCCCTCTCTCCTTCTCTCCTCTCAGTCATCTCATCTCTCTCTCTCTCTCTCATCTCTCTCTCTGTGTCCATCCCAGCTTGTCACTAGTATCTATCTTGACCTGAGGGTTGCCTGTTGCATTGATAACAGATCATCCTCTGTGCAAGTAAAGCACTAGTGTATATGTAAATGTGTTGCGTGTATGTATGTGTGTGTGTGCATGTGTGTAACTTTACCCCTAATAGGCACTGAGAACCTTCCCATTGACAACGTACATGTAAGGATGTATTGTCCACATATATGTGCCACTTCAGTCTCCTCCACTTCAATAGTGCTATGGTAAGGAGATTATCAGGTTTCGAGATATTTCCAGAACATTCCTACCTCTACCACCTGTATCATTTTTGTGTGCTTAGCAAGCTAGTTAGGTCCGTAGGTTGAGGGGGGGGGGGGGGTGTTAAGTCGAACCCCCCCCCCCCCCCCCCCCCCCCCCCCCCCCCCCCCCCCCCCCGCCCGTCCACCTAGTTCCGCTTACCATGAAAAAAGGTCGTCCAAGCTATAGTTAAAATCAATATCTATGCCAAAATTATTAGTGTGAGAATAAATAATTTAACGAGCGTGAGATATCTTTATTGGCGTTAATAAATACCAGCTGTGACATTCTTAATGGGGCGCCCACAATAAAGAGAAGGGGAGGCAGCCATGACATGTCAAAGGTTAGGCAATTTGTTTTCAATCTGTCCCGTTGCCAAGAAGAATCCCTACCGAGTCTACAGCTGAATGCTCAAATTTCTGTGAATTGTGTTCACATCCAACTAAAGAGGCACAAGATATGGAAAAGTTGGTGGTGGTGCGGGCGAAGTTGAAGAATTTATAGAACAAATGATGGTTTTGATATGCTATCTTGCAAAGCTTCTGGCGCCCCGCCCCAGGTCCTGATGGGGAAGCTTCCAGCGCTCCTCCATAACCCCCTTGCTGGGCGGAGGGGTGCGCCCCATCCCACCCTACAGTAGCTTCCCTGCAGTTCCACCTTAATGTTCCCCCCCCCTCCCCCCCCTCATCTCCCGACCAGCCTACGGTCCTGTAGTTGTGTCTGTATATTACATGCCATTCATTTCACTGTATATTCAGTTTAAATCGTCAGTAATTTCCCGTGAAACATGACAGGGCATTTTGCGGTGTAGTCGACAGGATGGCAGAAGCAACACACTCTAGAAATAGATGGAGGCGCAGCGGAAACAGATGGGTGAAGGGGTGAAAGCAGACTACACGAGGCGCTTATCGCCGCGTTTATCGGGTAGAGGGCAAGTGGGAGCAACCTGCTCCGAAATCGCCGCTATGATTAGTCGCCATTCCCAGTTTTGTTTAAGTCTTTTAGGACTTATTGAGGTCTACATGTGGCAAAAAATTCCAAAGCCTTAGAAGGCGGTTGAAGTAGAATTATTGTCCGGTGGTGTACGAGGGGAGTGAATGACATGGGTACATTTCCTGCCAGGTGGAATTGCTGTTTCTGCATAGAGCTAATTGCATGAATCATTTGGACACACTTTTCCTTGTATTTTACCCTGTGACACAGCATTAATATAGCATCTAATGTTGTGGGGGAATATGATGGTACCAAGAGGATATTAGCAACACATGCAGTGATGAGTCCACACGTAGATAAAGTAGCAGCCTTAGTTACCTTATGCTTGATGTGGATTCGTACTAATTAAGACAATACAAACCCATTTAAGCAAATTGCTATGCGTACCAGCAATGATGTCTATGTTTATTTCTTGATAAGAAGTTGCTTGCCGAGTAGCATTTTGTATTTCCATCTCACTACTAACAATCACAACAGTTCCATTCCGTGAGGTGCCTCCACGAGTGTCTAAAATTATTTCTGAAGCTGATAATTCTGTTTCAGAATCTTAAGAATTCGTATTGTAATTACACAAATCAGAATATGATTTCACCCTCAGATTCACGAAAACATTGCAGATATGTATTATAAAATAGCACAATATTATTCTTCAGTTGTATGTCGGGTGTAGTTTTGGAATCGACAAATGTCTTCCATTAGCTCGAACTTGGTCATCTTTCTTCTGACTTACTGCAGTTCTTAGGTTTTGAAAATCAGCACATGGAATGCTTTCTCAACACTTGATGGCATGATCCATGTGCATGCATGGAACTTCAGTGCCTCAATATACAAAAGCAGAGCACCCCCAAATGTGATACATTTTTCCAGATCCAACTGTGCAATTATACAATTGACACGCATGTAAAACCTTAATTCCTTGTACAGTGTAAGACTGAAACAGTGCATATCAGTATATGGGATTATTTCCGCAAAAAGGGACCTAACGCACGATTTTTTAAATTTCAAATTGTTTGATGTCCTAGAAGTCTGAAATGTCCTTTACACATTGCTTCTACGCATTGAGAATCTGAGTATCTGTCATGAAGTAGGAAGGCTCTGAATTTTTAATTAGACATTCATTTCAACGCAAGCGTTACATTTCTATTGCGCGTACTGGAAATTTTGTAATGTAAGCGTTAGATCCCTTTTTGTGGAAACGATCCCATATAGCTTTATTTTTTAACTACAATAACTATTATCAATTAAGTTGTCGCGCCACTTTTGAGTCTTGTAACATGAGTGATTGATTTGGTGTGCGTGTGTGTATTGTGTGTGTGTGTTGTGTGTGTGTGTGTGTGTGTGTGTGTGTGTGTGTGTGTGTGTGTGTGTGTGTGTGTGTGTGTGTGTGTGTGTATGTGTACTATATAGAGCTCTATAACAATTTGCTACTGCATGCTGTTCAGTGTTGGCTCCGCTGATACACTACATATTTGGTGACGAGAGTGGAAAATGTCAATGCTGGGAAGAACAGAAGAATAGAAGAGTTTGCTCCTGCATGAGTCGGAGACTGTATATCGGTTATCCTCCTATTGGAGTGCATCGAGCTGTATTGTTTAGCAAATGACGTGAAGGTCGAAGGTAGACAAACACGTAGCAAATTTTCTTACGTTGTTGGGGAGCAGGCATTACTCGCTGCTGAGGAGTATTTTAGCCCCCCAAGAAACCGCAGGAGTGTTCATACAAACTGTTGGCTCAAACACTTCAGCGGCACTATGAACCCAAGAAACTTATTATTGCAGAGAGGTTTGTGTTTTATGGCAGAGCACAAGGAGAGGAGGAAAGTGTAATTGAGTTTGAATCGGAACTTAGAAAGCTGGCCTACGCTGTGCATTCGACGATTTCCTCAGTCAAGCACTCAGAGACCGCTTTGTGTGTGTGTGGATTGAAAAACCAATCAATTCAGAAACGACTTTTAGCAGAACCTGATTTATCATTACAGAAAGCTTTGGAGATAGCTGTGAATATGGAGGCTGCAGAGAGGTAACCTAGCATTTTATGCAGAAAGATATGGGGATCCAGAAAATTCACAGATGGGAGAAGAGAGTAAACAGCAGACAAGATCCCATTGGCGTTGTGGGCAGAACACACATCAACTAGATAAGTGTTGGTTTCATAGTAAGGAATGTTTTAACTGTGGGCAGAAGGGATACACTAAGAAGTGTAGGGATGGTGATAAAGGGGTAGAGAAGGAGCATATCAAATGGGTGACTGAAAAGGATAGCAATGAAGGGTATAATGAAAGAAATGATAGTGAAAATGATAATGATAAAATTAAATTTGCAGTCTATAAAGTTAGGGCTGGCAGGACAGGTCCATATTCAGTTCAAGTGAGTATTGAGAATGTTAAAAGACGCATGGAGGTTGACACAGGAGCAGCAGTATCAATAGTGTCAAGCAAAACGTGGAGAAAGTTAGGGCTTAAGGTAGAAATTTGGGCACATCTGTTACCTTGAAAACATACCAATGAAGTCATGAGCGTAATTGGGGAAGCTGGCTTGAATGTGACATATGGACATGTTACACATTTTTTAAATTGTACATGTGGTGAAGGGTAATGGACCTAGCCGGATTGGCAGGGATTGGTTAAGTCAGATTCGCCTAAATTGGAAGAACCTTGATATTGGTAAATGTGTAGACACCCTTCCTGTTGATACTTTATTGCAGAGTTATGTAGAAGTGTTTGAGGAGCATGTTGGTGTGATTTAACAATTTAGGGAAGTAAAAAACAATGCTTCTCCTTGTTATCAGAGAGCTAGACCTGTCCCTTTTGCCCTGAAGGAAGAGGTTGATAAGGAGTTAGAGCGATTGGAGAAATTGGGTATTTGGAAAAAGATAACGTACAGTGCTTGGACTGTCCTTATAGTAGTCGTGCCAAAGAAATATGGAAGGTTACATATTTGGGGTGATTTTAAAGTTGCAGTGAATCAAGTATTGGATGTGGATAGGTATCCATTACCAAAGCCAGACGACCTTTTTGCAACCTACCGTGCTACCACCATCTACATGGCCCGCTCTCTTCCTTACTTCTATCATGCACCTTCCATGCTGTCACCATCTTCGTGGTCCTCTTCCTTACTTTAATTACCTTCCATGTTCCCACCATGTCTATAGTCTGCCACCATCTTCATGGTCCTTCCCTTTACTATCATCCATCATGCTGCCTGTGTCTCTGTTATAAGTAATCTTTGTTGCTCTTCATCATTACTCTCCCATCCACATCACTTTCACTATCCTCCCCTCTTCTATCTTTAACTTTAATTTGTTACAATAGTGTCATCATTAAGTCTATCTTTCCTCTGAATGCAACATCTAGTAGTACCACTGACCTAGGGGGCTGTCCAAACACTAACTCATATGGAGTGTATTTTGTCAATTCATGAACTTGAGAGTTGACTGTGTCTTTAAAAGAGAATGTGATATTATTATTTTGTACACGTAAGTGTATTGTTCCACTTACAAACAATGTGGGACAGCCATCTTGTCCAAGGGGGTGACTTGGATCCACACTCTGCTATTTTAGCACTCAACATTTGTTCCAAAGTAAAACCCTGTGATAGCATGAGGATGCCGTGGTCGACCACTCACAAGTTAGGTAGAGTACTCGTCACATCCTTAGCAGACTTTGTAGCAAGGGGAATGCAAAAGTGAATTTCGACCAATGGTCAACTATGTGAAGTATCAATGATAAGATCAATCTACACTGTGCGTGTGTTGATACATGCCGATCAATGATTGTATTATTATTTAGAAAATAGTGTAACATACCTGTATACACGAGAAACACCCCATTTGCAATAATGGGCCAAAGATTTGGCTTTGTTTTTTTTTTAGGCTTTCTGAGACTGTAAATGACACACAGCTTTATGTAGTGCTCAACCACACTTCTTGGAAGATAGGAATACAAACTTTGAATCTGTATATGGACTTAACGTATACATATAAAAATTTCCAGCACGCGCAATAGAAATGTAATGCTTGCATTGAAATGTACATTGTATGGCTAATTACAAGTTCAGAGCCTTACACCTCCATGACGGATACTCCAATTCTCAGTGCGTAAGAAGCAATGTGTAGAGGACATTTTAGACTTCTAGAATATTAAAAGAAATCTTTAAAAAAACATGCGTTAGGTCCCTTTTCGTGGAAACGAGCTGGATTTGTTTGCTAAATTTGACAATGACGTGCTCCATTGCCTTGAGCAATGTACTGAACTTCAGCTTTCACCAATGGCAAGTCGGCAAGCACAGCTCAGTTTTCGTCATGGAGGTTTTGGCCTCCGCTCCCTATTTCCCATGCTACAGCTGCCTACATCGCTTTGGCCAGTATTTCTCTCTCAGGAGCTTTTCCTCTCACCACCGAATTCACACATTTACAGACTGCTATTACAATGTTTAATCAGCAGGTCACTGAAGAAGAAGCTTGACAACAGTTTCAGTCCTCCTTTCACCACCCAGGCAGCATTTACTATCAGAGAAAGTCGAGAAGCTTGCTTTTAGTAGCCTCTTACACAATGCTACAACAGCATCTAAAGCCCAACTGTTAGCGGAGTCAGTCCCACAGGCTCATGCATGGTTACGAACAGTACCATCTCCAGGCCTTGGTCTAGCACTTGAACCTGATGAAACCCACATTCTTCTGAAATGGTGGTTGGGCCTTCCCCTCTGTAATGTGGAAGAAACATGCCCATATTGTTCTAGCCAACTTGACCCCCTGGGGACACCATGCTTTAACTTGTCGCTATGCCGGGGATGTAGGTGACACGACACAACTGCATACTTGATTGTATTGCTGACTTTGCCGTCGTACCCACCTTTCCCCTCTAATGGAGCAAGGTTGTGGCATTGGTCCAGCCAAAGACAGATCACGCCCAGCTGACATATTGATACCAAACTGGTCACTGTCTCGGTCTGCAGCATTTGACATCAAGGTTATACATCCCCTCAATAATTCATTGATTTCAGATGCTGGTCAGACCTCAGGTGCCTCAGCTGCAGTGGTGAACAAGTGAAATTGGAGAGACAATGCTTTGGGCTGTGTTGAAAGAGGTTGGATATGTGTCCCTCTCATATAGTGGAGGCATATGGAGGCACTGCAAAGGAGGCTTTATCAAGAATTGCTAGGCGCTTGGCCATCCACTCTCCACTCATCCAATTCTGAAACGCTAAATGCAATGTATTGTCGCCTCGGCACCGTTTTGATGCGGCAAAATGCCCGAGCCCTCATGGCTCGATCGGCATCATTTTCGTGACTTTTTGTTGTCTGTGTGCATATAGCAGCAACGAAAACAAGTTATAGTGTGCATGTGTGTATATTACCTTATCTGTAACATTTTGCTGAGGTCAAATAACAAGTATTTAATGTGTGTGTAGCATGTTTTCCTCTCCACCTCGATCCCTGTTTCGTCTTAATCGTGCGGCACACTACCCATCTAAAAAATATGAGTTGCTTTTTTTTAAAAACATGAATAGCGCTTAAACATGAATAGTAAGTGATACAACTGTTTGCTACACGTTCCCTCAACCTTCTACGCTCAGTGACAGAAGATGAGCGTGGTCCACGCAAACGCTGTAATTCGGCCACCCTGGGGCCTGAGTGCCAGCTCCCTGGACCACACCTCATCTCCAAGTTTATGGAGGGTCAACGCATGTGTGTTTGGTGCTATCATAACACCCAAAAAACGCAGCCAGACATCATATTATTGTTCACTGTGCAAGTTTGCAGGCCCCAAACTCATCTGTTTGATTAAATTAATAAGTCTTTGGCAGTATTCATGTTTTTAAATGAATAGAGTTGGGGTTTTAAAGAATAAAAGCGTTATAATCACATAGGTGTACTACATGCACATGTGTAGGTTGCTATAAAGCATATGATATGGTTGCTATTACCTTTGCATAAGTCTGTTCTGATGTTTCAGTATAATTCCTCTGCTATTGCAACTGTTCAATGCGACTAATTGCGTGGCTTCACTGCATGGAGTGAGTATATACTCGCGTCAGTGGTCGCTTGTGGTCTATACATATATAGCCTAGGAAAGGCCCAATTTGTCACGGCGATCAAACGATATATTAATTGCAAGTTGAGGACAGCGAGAAAACTGCATTTACAAACTCAATTCGGCTCGAGCTCAGTCATTTCAGTTATATTGCATACATGGATTAAAATTAGAGATGCATAATGCCATAAATAATGCTACCGTTTAAAGCGGTCTAACGGCCAGTACCACTGATTGCATCAAGGCATTCTTGCCAAGCCAACTATGCCACTGAATTCCCTTGCCACTCAAATCGTAAGCTTGCTTTTGGTAAACACCGTTGAGATTGGCATCGTAGCAGCTCTTGAACCACCATCCTGACGAGTAAACTTGGGCGCAGTTTGTTAGGAGCGAAGCGTCATTTTCTTTATCGGGGGTAGAGAAGCTCTGGCCGTTGTGAATTGCAAAAGAATCGCCGACAGTGGAAGACGCTTCGAACCCAGACACCTTTAGTTGGTAATTTAACGGCCATTCGGGAGCTAGGCTGAACTGACTGTACTTCGCGAACACGGCGACATCGCTGCAACCGAAGCATGACAGTCCGACGTACAGTTCCATGTTGAAGTCGTTTGTGAGCAACACGATGTTGTCCAAGCCGAGCCAGAAATTGCCTTCCAAGTTTCCGAAACCCATCTTGTAGTCCACCCAGTCACGATTGAAGTTTACGGTGCCGTCAACTCGACGCTGGATAACGGTCCATCCTCCTCCCTGCAGCGACATGTCGCAGTAAACCACTATGTTGCGCGTCGGGGTGGCAGAGTTGGAGGAACGAGGCATAATGTTGTACAGACCGCTCGTTCTGAAGCCGTCGTCATACAGCTGCTTGCAGTTTCTCGCTGGCATGACTGCAAGAGGGAAATGAAAATATGGCCATGGCGCATCGATCAACTTACAATTAACGTTCAGTATATCTGTAGTTTGGTTCATTGACTGACCCATAACGAGATCTATTGGTAGTGAACGGGTTTGTCCAGTTTCGCTTGCGATAAGGATGAAGAGGAAGAAAATTTTCTGCATCTCTGGCACTGCTTGATATTCAGATGCTTCTACGTTCTTTATACACACCATGCACAGCTCCCACGCATCTGAAAGTGCCTTATGCATACATGCACGTGATCTATATTCGATATCACATGGAATGATATGTATTGTGCATTAATTTAAGAACTTGGACAAAGCCGTGGATCTCAAGCAGCGTTCTGTAAAGCATTTCAGTTTTTCATGCAGCTGTCCTTCGTTAATGTCAGGGTCGCGTCTGTTTTCCGCGCGCGTTGCCATTTGCATGCATGCAGGCTGTGAGTTAGGTACAATCATAGTTTGGTGTAGCCCGACCTTAACGTGCCGTAACTAAGGTCGGGCCACGCCCAACTAGTGCACTCACGAAGGTTCGAATACAAACCGCGGCACGCTCTCCCTAGTTCTAGTTCTACATATCTCGTGATAGTCACCCGTGAGCTGGACTAAATACCTAACCATGCAGCTCATTAACTTTGAAGCGCAAACCTTCCACATCTGGCGTAAGCGATGCACACAAGGCTATCAGCAGTTAGGAAAACCTATTTGCTAGCTTCACTAAATCAAATGCATGTGTATGTGTACGCGTTATAATGTTATTGCACTACGCGTTGCGCAACCTCTGCGGCTCTTTTTAGGAGCGATCGGTTCCATCATATTATTCTCCGACTCAACTCTAATAAGTGCCCTTCAAAGTAAAACAGGGAAGAGTGCATTCACTGGTACGTCGAAGTATTCTATTATCTATAGGTGTCATATTTTCCACTCGTGAGGATGGCCAAGCATACTTAGTCATAAATAATGCATATCATTGATGTATCCCATTGGAATCTGACCACAGGTGCGAATATGAGGATATGTGGATGCAGGCTACAAAAAGCAGTTTTGCAAAGCAATAGGCAAAGCAGGGAAATGAGTGCCACAACTTACATGTCGATCATTTTCAAAGGACTTATTGACAGCCTGTGATATTGATGTTGCAAGTGATGCTGTTGAAAATCCATCTCTAGATGTTTTGCTTATTGTCATAGGGCTATGATATGCATTGTGAGGACAAAGGAGTGCCAAATCTCATACAAGTGCAGTGTGCAGCCCTAGTAAGGCATCCTTACCCAGCCTTGTCACATCTACATGTCAAGTAATATCGGCATTGTGTTGTGTCCAATTTGTTTAGCTATGATGCAGCAGTCAATCCAGCTACACTGTTGAAAAAACAGGCACGAGGGGTGTTAGGTTTGAGGGGTGTTACAACGCGTAGTGCAATAACATTATAACGCGTACACATACACATGCATTTGATTTAGTGAAGCTAGCAAATAGATTTTCCTAACTGCTGATAGCCTTGTGTGCATCGCTTACGCCAGATGTGGAAGTACATAGTACATATCATCCTACCCTTGCAGAAGTACTTGCACTCTCATTTAATTCCCTGCTTACAACTAGTGCGATATGAAACGCTGTGCTGCCTCTTCACAGATGTGTATATTTTAGTGCTTAGTTTTAATAATAATGATATGGATATGTATCAGCTTGTAATTGTCATGAATATTTTATTAATTACATGAAAGAATATAACATCACTACTTTTTAAAAACTATCTACCGTTCCAAACATAATGCATAAACTACTTGAAGTTGAGGCAGGCTTCTTGCCAAAATGATGCTTGCCACAGACCATGCAAGAATGAGGCTCAGTTTCCATTAAGAACTGCAGTGACCTTACTTATAGGCAAACAAACACAGACTGCAAGTCCAGTGGCCAAACAGGAGAATGTGATGTTTGCTTCTCTGCCCCAGTTGCCATATGTCTCAACGACCAGGGGAACACCACACACCCTGCCCAGTTCCTAGCATGTAGGGCCTTTGGAAAAAATTTGCAAGACTCGGCAACAGCTGTTGCAGTACCTGCATCATTCAGAAAATCAGCCTGGGTGAGTGATGAGGTAACAGTAATATCACAAGCAACTGGCCTTCCTCTCTCCCAATCAGCCACCAGAACATCTGCTGGGTGAGATTACCTTAAGCTCAGGTGTTAATTGACTACCAGCCTCCACCTTAACTTCCAGACAAGAACTGTGTAATTTTTGTGCTGCACAACAGAATAGAAGAGGAGAAGATTCAATGATTTATATTATTTAAACTGATGTACAGATGATATCATCAGCATATAGCACCATACCCACAATCAGGAAGCAGATTGATATGCAAGGTAAATCCCCATGGACAGACAAATTAAAGCCTTTAGCCTAATTCTACACTAGCCTGGGTACCCATCATCAGTCGGGTACCCAGACGAAGTCTACACCTGGCATCATTCTTCTGAAACAATATCACCTGCTCATGTTTAGAACAAGAAACGGTATATGACACATACACTTCACCCCAGGAATTTACGAGTGGAAAATATGGCACCTAAAGATAATAGAATATTTCGACGTACCAGTGAATGCACTCTTCCCTGTTTTATTTGAAGGGCACTTATTAGAGTTGAGTCGGAGAATAATATGATGGAACCGATCGCTCCTAAAAAGAGCCACAGAGGTTGCACAACGCGTAGTGCAATAACATTATAACGCGTACACATACACATGCATTTGATTTAGTGAAGCTAGCAAATAGGTTTTCCTAACTGCTGATAGCCTTGTGTGCATCGCTTACGCCAGATGTGGAAGGTTTGCGCTTCAAAGTAATGAGCTCTGAAGCCGCGGATTAATACCGTAAATTTTCTTTCGTGTTCCAAGTATTGACCTGCAAAAGTATTGCAAAACATCCTGGTTAGGTATTTTTTCCAGCTCACAGGTACAAAATGACAGATGGTACAAACTTCATTGTGACATCTATTCACAGTGCTGCATCCGCCTAATTGTATAAAACAGTCAGTGCTTTTGATGTTACAAGTCAGAACCTGTCACATATCTCCTGTTATAGACGCCAAGTAGACCAGCTATGTCAGATGAGGCAATATTTGAATTGTTTCATCCTATTTATTCTTACAGGTCAGTAGGGATGGATTAATATTTGTCCAGATATTGTCTGACCTTGTTTTATCTTGTCATATTTTGATTTCTTGATTCATTCATTTTTTGTCATTGAGACAAACATCAGTCCTTCATAGAACTCGGTCACTGCCTGTGTGCTTCAACCGGGGAGCAGAAGACACACTCAGCATTCCTGTTCCTTTAATCAATGGGACTCGTGCTTCGGGCATTGTTTCTGTGCGTATGCTGTTTATTGCAATTTTTTATAGTGTGTATTTACATATAATTCATTTGATTGTGCCATTTCAACTTTTTGTGTTTTTGTAACAGTGAGTGATAATGGTATAGAATACAATTCGGTAATATTACATTGTCTCGTACATTACACGCCTCCAAACAGGTGTAAATTTATCAGTAAAACATTAGATGTGAAACTGAAACATTCGCGAAACTCAAGTGAAACCTTCGAATTTGAACAATTTATAATCGCCGGCCGCCTGCAAATAAGCATATCATCCTGCAACATGGATCTAAAGAATTAAATAAAGAGATTTGATAATTTGACCAAGCTAGCTACAGGTGCACGCCGTGTGAAGGTATTTAAAAGGTGTGAGCATGCATGCTCTACATGCATGTATTGACTATAAAATAAGTATTTGCGTTGATCGTGAACACATGCAGCCTTTAATCCACTTCAAAGATCAAGAGAGCAGTGCCACTGTTCCCTCGAAAGGAAAACTAACAAAAAGCGGTGCAGCTAGGGAATTCGGTCCGGTGGGGACCGTATTCGCTAGGGAATTGAGTTCATTTTGGGCAACTAGGGAACTCGGTTCGGGGGACCGTATTTCCACCGAAAATTGCACCGGACCGTAATGCCTATGACACCGGAGTGAGGGTCGCACTTATTTGGCAGCACTCGGAGTGATCACAGGTGGCTTTCACCCGTTTCTTTTTGCTGTATAATTCAAATTATGCGCTGTGCAAACAATATATAGCGTATATAATTCACTTCTCTGATGTTACATTTGTTTGGAGTGAAGTGTATTTCATATTTGGAGTGCATGACTAATTGGTTTCACTGGAGTGAGTACATACTCGCGTCAGTGGTTGCTTGTGGTCTATAGATCCGCCTCGGAAAGGCCCAATTTGTAACGGCTCTTGACGTGATCAAACGATACATTAATTGGCAAGTTGAGAACATGCAGTGAGTAAAAAACAGCATTTAGTTACAACTCAATTCGGCTCAGTCATTTCAGTTATATTGCATGCACACATGAATTACAATATGCAAAAAGAGTTGCATAAATAATGGCTGCCGTTTAAAGTGGTCTAACGGCCAGTACCACTGATTGCATCAAGGCATTCTTGTCAATCCAACTTTTCCACTGAATTCCCTTGCCACTCAAATCGTAGGCTTGGTTTTGGTAAACGCCGTTGAGATTGGCATCGTAGCAGCTCTTGAACCACCATCCTGACGAGTAAACTTGGGCGCAGTTTGTTAGGAGCGAAGCGTCGGTATCTTTATCGGGGGTAGAGAAGCTCTGGCCGTTGTGAATTGCAAAAGAATCGCCGACAGTGGAAGATACTTCGTACCCAGACACCTGTAGCTGGTAATTTAGCGGCCATTCAGGAGCTAGGCTGAACTGATTGTACTTCGCGAACACGGCAACATCGCTGCAACCGAAGCACGACAGTCCGACGTACAGTTCCATGTTGACGTCATTTGTGAGCAACACGATGTTGTCCAAGCCGAGCCAGAAATTGCCTTCTAAGTTTCCGAAACCCATCTTGTAGTCCACCCAGTCGCGATTGAAGTTTACGGTGCCGTCAACTCGACGCTGGATAACGGTCCATCCTCCTCCCTGCAGCGACATGTCGCAGTAAACCACTATGTTGCGCGTCGGGGTGGCAGAGTTGGAGGAACGAGGCATAATGTTGTACAGGACCGCTCGTTCTGAAGCCGTCGTCATACAGCTGCTTGCAGTTTCTCGCTGGCATGACTGCAAAGAGGGAAATGAAAATATGGCAGCTTCAGTGTGTTGGCGCATCGATCAACTTACAATTAACGTTCAGTATATCTGTAGTTTGGTTCGGTGACTGACCCATAACGAGATCTATTGGTAGGGAACGGGTTTGTCCAGTTTCGCATACGATAAGGATGAAGAGGAAGAAAATTTTCTGCATCTCTGGCACTGCTTGGCATCCAGCTATTTATTGATATTCAGATGCTTCTACGTTCTTATATACACACACCGCGTTTTCACAGCTCCCACGCATCTGGAAGTCGGTGCGGTACAGTGATCTATATTAGATATCAGTACTGGGCATGGTATAATGTATTGTGCATTAATTGGAGAACATGAAGTGGCTTTACAAAACCGTGGAGCTCAAGCAGCGTTCTGTATAAAGCATTTAAGTTTTCCATGAAAGGCGCATGCAGCTGTCTTCTTTAATGTCAGGCCGCGTCTGTTTTCCACGCGCGTTGCCATTTGCATGCGGCTGTGAGTCAGGTACAGTCATATTGGACTTAGCGTGCCGTAAGGTGGGGCGGCCGCTAAGGTAGGGCCACGCCCGACGATTACATTCACGCACCAAGGTACGAATACAAACCGCACTACTTCTACACTTCACTTATTGTTTCGTGACAGTCGTACCCTAAATACCTATAACTATATACTTACCATAAGCAGTCACAAAGATGACCTCATTCCCTGCACGTCGCGCGCTCAAATAAGCTTGGCCCCGATTAGTGAGGGCCTTAATTGGTTCTAGCATGGGTATTAATGACGTATGTACTCAAAGGCTCGCCACTTCTCGATCAGCACTTGGCTACAAAGCCTAACTACATTACTATATTATAAAAATACACAGCACACACGGAAAATACAACTGAAATAACTAAACTCTATGACTACCAATCTATAAGTGAGAAAAATGCAACGGTCGATCAGAATTTGCCTACAATGGGCTAGCTGTGGGTGAAAGGCTTATCAAAACTATTTTAGAAAGTGGCCATTCCGAGAATCGATGAATTTTAGAATGATATCATGCAATCGCGGCCTCGCGTAAAGTTGTCAAGGCTTTTGATGTGACCAAGAGATACACGTATATTGGCACGTACCTATATAATAGTGAGGACAGGGAGAATACTGCATTAACAACTCATTCGACTCGTTTCAGTTATGCCATTGGATTAACAGGACACCTGCCAGTTTTCAAAGAATGATGTTCTGTGTGCTCTATTATATACCGCGGTATTGTAATCCAATAAAGATGCAATATAGCTATATTGATAACTTAACTTGATGGTAATCGCTGATATAACTGCATGCATGAAGAGAGCATGCATCTATAACATCTAGAAACTGAAGAGACACTGATACATTATTCATTAACCCCTTCTCTGCCAAGCTCCAGTTTTACGTCTGCCATGCATGGCACTGAGGTGCTTTTTTTATCAGGCCTATATGGTATAATCATAATAAATATATTTGCGAAGTTGAAGGAGTTGTTGTGCCACAGAATTATAAGGAACTGCCAAGAGATCGTATTCATGTATAAGAATGGTGAGATATAGACGTCTTTTGGTGCTATTAAATCAAGTTCATTTGCGCGCATATATATGTATACCGGTATATAATTATTGTACATAGGCAACGAAATAGCATGTTAAGAACAGCAAATACATGCGAACATCACATGTAGAGATACAATCACGCGACGCACAATAAAGAGGCATAAATAATGGCTGCTGCATGGTTCGCGCCGTAATTTAAAGTGGTCTAACGGCTAGTACCGCTGACTGCATCAAAGCATCCTTGCCAAGCCAACTATTCTATTGGATTCCCTTGTCACTCAAATCATAGGTTTGATTTTGGTAAACGCCATTAAGATTAGCATTGTAGCAGCTCTTGAACCACCATCCTGACGAGTAAACTTGGGCGCAGTTTGTTAGGAACGAAGCGTCGTTGTCTTTATCGGGGGTAGAGAAGCTCTGGCCGTTGTGAATTACAAAAGAATCGCCGACAGTTGAAGATGCTTCGTACCCAGACACCTTTAGTTGGTAATTTAGCGGCCCATTCGGGAGCTAGGCTGGACTGACTGTACTTTGCGTATAGTTATATGGTGCATATTCTGCTCTCAAACAGGCCTGGGCTGAGGAATCTCGACCGCGATACGCAGGATGCTGTTGTCAGAAGGCTAGTGCTTTGGCTGAGTCTGTTCGAAGTAAAGTGCACGTCTTGGACCTTGCCAAGGTGACTTACACCCCCGGGGCACTTACTGCTCACCCAGCTGGAAAGGGAAGAGATGAAGTCTCGTCTATTGTGCATTAATTAGAAAAAATGTTTTACAAAGCCATGCAGCTCAAACAGCATCCCCCTCACTCATTTAAGTTTTTCAAGCAAGGCACAGCTGTCCTTCTTTATTCAATGTCAGATTCGTATCAGTTCTTCACGCGCGTTGTCTATTGACACATACACACACACATATAGATATACACACACATACAGACAGGCAAGACGCAGGCACACAGATAGGCAAGGTACATAATAATGGTACTCATGTGTAGAGACTCTCCTCAGTGAGGACAGACAGTGCAGGCCAATGGAGACGGGCGATAGGGTGCTCTCACATTAGGTTCAACAAGAGTAGACTACTGGCAGGCCCATTGTGAAGCACATCTCTGGTGAGGGTCATTCACATGGCAGGTTAGTTTACAACTAATTAACGATGTGCTGTTGAATTTCAAAGATTTGCATGCATGTAAAAATACATGCATACCTTGTGAGTTCGATACGCATGCAAACCATTTACAGAGCAAGCATCCTTGACTCCCAAGGTGATGGATTTCACAAACAGATTCCCTTCCCAGCGTACACAACATCTGTCCTAGATAGATCCTCCTCCCCTTCTATACTATATGATATAAATAGCACTGTTGCTGGGATTTGGAGGGGGTGGAGTGTGTGGATGCGTACATGGGACTTTCTATTGTATGCTACAGTAAAATATTATGTGTACCTTATACTTAGGACACAAGTAGGCTAACATAACAGAGGAATCCAGCATGTGTTGTTCACATCTGCTGGGTCGTGGTCATATCATGGTGCAAAGGCCTCTCCAACCGGTGTTAGTATGTGCTCAGGAGTGTTGATGTTAGGTGTGTGTGTATGTGTGCACAAGTGTTAGGTGTGTACGCGTGAGCTTTTAAATCAATCGAGCTGCAACTAAAGGTGATTGTACATATATACCTCAATAGGACTTACAAATCCAGCCAATTCAAAAGCTGTAAGTCAATATCACCCCCAAGTTCCAGCTATTGTCTACGGGTATTTTCATGGCATTCATGATATCTATATCTCTGAACTTGGATAGCAACCATAATCCTACAATGATGTCAACTATATCCAGCCACATATAAATGTACCCACACACTACCCAATGTCCTGTACCCACAGTGCAGCACAAACCCACACTATCCAAGGCCTGTACCCACAGTGTACCCCACACACTTCATCCAAATGCCTGTACCCACAGTGTAAACCCACACACTATCCAATACCTGTACCCCACAGTGTAACCCCACAGCACTTAACCCAATGAGGCCTGTACCGACAGTGCACCCAAAACGCTACCCCATGCCTGGAACCACAGTGTACCCACAGGGTATCCCACACACTAATACCCATGCCTGTACCCACAGTGTAACCCACACCCTAACCCAATGCCTGTACCCACAGGGTAACCCACAGTGTACCCACACACTACCCAATGCCTGTACCCACAGGTGTACCCACACGCTACGACCTAATGCCTATGCACACAGTGTACACACGCTAGACCTTAGATTGTGTACAAACACTGTACTAACCCCACATGTACAAGCTAGCTTCGACCACACCTTTAATACAACAGATATACAATGGAACCAAAATGTGGACTCCCTGGAATAAGGGCACCTTGACAATCCGGATATCTCAGTATGGTCTGCCTGCATGTAGGGGTTCCACTGTAATTACACATATTTTTAAGAGAGATTCATCCCATAAACTACATGATATACATGTAATTACAACTTGTGCACATATGGACTGGGCATCCTGTGTTCTATTTTGGTTTGTTTTAAGTTCCAACTGTGCCTTTGTTAACTGCTCCCTTCATGTGGCATTGTGTGCAGTGCTGGTGTCAGGTGTAACCATAGCAACTGAGATGTGTTAGCACTAATGTCACTAATGTGAGGCAATAATGTGATTTGGGAGGAGAGGACAGTTTGGCATTGCTGACCTCATGAATGACTAAAGTGAGCTGAATATGTACAAAGGGTTGAGCAGTTAGTGGTGAACTAAACACATTAGATTTAAAAACTGCAACTGCAATTACCCTACATGTACATTTAAAAATGCCACAGATAATATTTTGGAGTGATGCCAGCAAACCATTTCAGACATGCAAAAATGCACAAATCAACATCCTAAAGGTACTTGGTTTCAAATCTTAAACCACCTCAATAAAAATGACAGAGAGTATTTATAATACATGAAGGCCTAAGGCTTATAATGAAAGGTTTTAAAATTAATACTGGCCCAGTCAAACTTGAAGGATTGGCCCTGAGATTGAGGTGAAGTCCACTTGCAAGGTGTTGAAAATTACATCACACACATCCTCCCCCCCCCCCACCCTCAATGCAGCGCAATGCAACAAGTCAGCAACAATGACCACCTGCAACTGAATAACTGGCCGCATCAAACACACAACAGCCAAGAATGGCCTGGCAACAAGGGGACTGCTCTTGCCCAGCTGATGTTGCAACACACCATGGGAATATGGGACAACAAGGTTATGAAGGAGACAACGACCAGTATGATGCCATGGGAAGCAAAATGTGGTGGCACAGAAAGGAAAACTAAGCGAATAAACAACCAAAGTTTAGTGTAGAAAGTATCTCCGACTCCCCCCCCCCCCAAAAAAATAATAATAATAATAATAATAATAATAATAATAAATAATAATAAACAAGATAAACAAACAGCGAATTCTGTGTGTTTAGCAAGTGAAGGGCAATCAATTGTGTACATGTGTGTCACACGGGCCCAAGATAATGGTCACATGGTCCGTAGACATCTACTGCAACACACACATGGGCCCACACGCCAATAGCATGACACAATATGTGCCAATATCATGAGGGGGGGGGGGGGAGTGGCACCAAGGTTACTTAAGCAAACAGTCCATGCAGCATTGACTACTCTGTGCAGGTATGCCTTGAAGATTGAATTTGGGTTGCAGTGATTACTTTTAAGCTTCCACTCCCACAAGCACATGTTCCTAATTGCCTTCCAGGAAATCAGATGCCTGATAAATATACAAGAAGATAAGCTTGCTGATGCTTACCTTCTATACTCCTATCATCACATTTTTGCTCTTTTCATTCTTCCTCCCCTCTCCTTCTTTGCCTTCCTATCAGCTCTCATTGGGATCCAGATGTGCACTGTTCAAAGCAGCGTACGCAAGCTGGACAAGTACACACCATGGTTGTGCATAGTTCAAATTCCTATGGAGCCAGGAATAATGTACACAGGTCAATTGCCTTCAAACGCTACACAATGGCAAACAGTGAGATAATGACAGAACAAAATTGCATGAAGTTGCAATGTGCTACAAACAACGCTCACATATTGAAGCCAAAATATCTTACATCAGGGCGGATACATTGCCATTGCATGTTCTCTAAATCATATACACATATCAGCTCATGTGACCACTCCCATCACACACACCAACAAATCACACCACACCACACCACACACATGTACACATCACAATCACACACATATATACATCACACCACGTACACAGCACTATACAGACAACAGACGCTATCTTACCTTCAAAGTGCCTTAAGAGCTCTTGTATCCAGACAGATCCTGAACACAAGTAACAAAACACAATATAACCTAATTAGTGCCTCTCAACAGGACAGTACCCTGCTAATAAAAGTAAGCATTCAACAATGATGCCACTGTTCACCCCCCCCCCCACACACACACATGTACACACACACACACATACAAAATATGACAGCAAGTATATGTCCTCCAGAGATTCTACTGCCACACCCTCCCCCCTTCTCTTTTCCCATCAAATCCTCTGCACCCTCTCCTTTTCATTTACCATGTGTACAGGGATTTCATTTAACTGAATGTCTACTAAATACCATCATGAAGACAACAGTGCACTGACTCCTCCCTTTATGGAAAACTACATATATTACCACAGGTTAATATACAAAATCAGATAATGACCTGATATGTGATGTGCACTTTATAGAATCATGAGCCCAATTCATCCCAAAATGGGAATGCTCAGGATGAGATTGTCTTTTCTGGGTGGCACGTGTGACTCCCTGACTGTGGCATGTGTGACTCCCTGACTGTGGCATGTGTGACTTCCTGACTGTGGCACGTGTGACTCCCTGACTGTGGCATGTGTGACTCCCTGACTGTGGCATGTGTGACTCCCTGACTGTGTGACTGTGGCACGTGTGACTCCCTGACTGTGGCACGTGTGACTCCCTGATTGTGGCACGTGTGACTCCCTGATTGTGGCATGGTGTGACTCCCTGATTGTGGCATGTGTGACTCCCTGATGTGGCACGTGTGACTCCCTGATTGTGGCATGTGTGACTCCTGACTGTGGCACGTGTGACTCCCTGACTGTGGCACGTGTGACTCCCTGACTGTGGCATTGTGACTCCTGACTGTGGCACGTGTGACTCCCTGATTGTGGCATGTGTGACTCCCTGACTGTGGCACGCATATATTGTTCGTGTGAACCTGTTTCATGTTTACTCAACCACAGTGCATGCTCAAATTTCAGTGCAATTGCATAGGCAGCATGTACATCCGTATCCATTTGGCAGAAATTCTTATTCAAAATATTTCAGTCGTACACCAATTTCCCAGTTGTATTCCCTAATGCGTGGGTCTGCAGCAATCCTGCCATTAACGCACTTCCCTGGCTATGTCAGTTATTCTTTGGTGGCTGTTCTACTTAGCTCTACAACGGTTACACCTGTTATTTTACGACACTGCATAGCTTCATCAAAGCAGTGCCTCTTACCCTTATTTTTTTTTAAAGGGTATATTACAGCTAAGTTGCAAGAGAACCAGTTGACAAATGACAGAACACACTCAAGCCCTGGGGGTAGCTATGTCACTGATCAGGGCAACAACGATTCAAATCAACAGTACAGTTGTATCAAATATCAAATTGCCCACCATAACACGACCTCCTACACACATACAAGTGTGTCTTAATTACATCTCTGTGTGTAATTGCCTCATGAGACAGCAACGCAAGAGTATCTCAGAGCACAACTCCTAATGACTCATACACCTGAAATCACGAACCATGAAATATACCCATTTCCTCCTGCACTGACAACGGAAATGCTGTTCACTGACATCAAACCACAGTGACTTTACAACACCATGCCAAAGATGCCACAAGTAACGAAGTCAGCAAGACCCAACCGTAGTACGTTTCAACGAGAGCTGATAGGCCTCCATTAGCCTGGCGATGCCTTCGTAGAGCAATTGTCAACATGTCAGCATAGACCACTCCTGCCCGCTCCCCCTGCAAAGGAAGGTGGACATTACTGTATCCAGGTGGCACCTACTGTACGCAGGTACACATGCTTACGTCGCGCATGCATGTAGGCACATCCCACACTATGCGTTTGCAGTGAACAGGAACATGTGGTGCAACACATGAAATGCACAGTAACGTGTATACCTGAGAAGATTGCATGTATTCACATATGTGCATACCGTACATGTGTTTGGGAACACATGTACAATCACATCATCTACTGTATATATGTAACAAACGATGCCATGATTGTACACACTACAGAGACGGCCAGCATGCACATCCATGAACCACAAAATAGCTACATGCATCACATTGCCATGTATAATTAATGTCAATCATCATTGTAATACAATATGCACAACAAACATCCATCAGAGTATATATGTACGTTGTAGCCATGCCAACGTATACATGTGTATGCAAAACACGCACACACACTCACATACACAGACATATACACATACACACATACATACACATACATACACACACATACACACATACATACATTAATAAATGCATACATACATACATACATCAGTAACGTACGTACGTACAGTCATACGTACGTACATTCATACATACATACCTACATACATACATACATCATACAGACATACATACATACTATACATACATACATACATACATACATACATACATACATACATACATACATACATAACATACATACATACATACATACATACATACATCATACACACATACACTACATACACACATACCACGATACACACATACACACATACACACATACACACATACACACATACACACATACACACATACACACATACACACATACACACATACACGCATACACACATGCACACATACGCATGCATACATACACACATACACACATACACACACAACACACATACACTACATACACACAACACACATACACGCATACACACATACACACATACGCATGCATACATACACACATACACACATACACACATACACACATACACGCATACACACATACACACATACGCACGCATACATACACACATACACATACACACATGCACGCATACACGCATACACACATGCACACATATACACGCATACACACATACATGCATGCACACATACACGCATACGCACGCATACATGCACACATACACGCATGCACACATACACGCATGCACACATACACGCATGCACACATACGCATGCACACATACACTGCACACATACACGCATGCACACATACACGCATGCACACATACACCACGCATGCACATACACGCATGCACACATACCGCATGCACACATACACGCATGCACACATACACGCATGCACACATACACGCATGCACACATACACGCATGCACACATACACGCATGCACACATACACGCATGCACACATCACGCATGCACACATACACGCATGCACGTAAGTTAATCGATGCGCCAACACACCGAAATAAATCTTCATCTGCTATATTTTCATTTCCCTCTTTGCAGTCATGCCAGCGAGAAACTGCAAGCAGCTGTATGACGACGGCTTCAGAACGAGCGGTCTGTACAACATTATGCCTCGTTCCTCCCAACTCTGCCACCCCGACGCACAACATAGTGGTTTACTGCGACATGTCGCTGCAGGGAGGAGGATGGACGTTATCCAGCGTCGAGTTGACGGCACCGTAAACTTCAATCGCGACTGGGTGGACTACAAGATGGGTTTCGGAAACTTGGAAGGCAATTTCTGGCTCGGCTTGGACAACATCGTGTTGCTCACAAACGACGTCAACATGGAACTGTACGTCGGGACTGTCGTGCTTCGGTTGCAGCGATGTCGCTCTGTTCGCGAAGTACAGTCAGTTCAGCCTAGCTCTCGAATGGCCGTTAAATTACCAACTAAAGGTGTCTGGGTACGAGGCATCTTACCACTGTCGGTGATTCTTTTGCAATGCCACAACGGTCAGAGCTTCTCTACCCCCGATAAAGACAACGACGCTTCGCTCCTAACAAACTGCGCCCAAGTTTACTCGTCAGGATGGTGGTTCAACAGCTGCTACAATGCCAATCTCAACGGCGTTTACCAAAAGTGAGCCTATGATCTGAAGTGGCAAGGGAATCCAATGGAATAATTGGCTAGGCAAAGATGCCTTGATGCAGTCAGCGGTACTGGCCATTAGACGGCTTTAACTGCATTGCACGATACATGCACATACATGCACTAATATACCAGTGCATGTATAATGCACATATGCACCCCAAGAATCTTTTCAAAATGATGACAATTTAAGCTGATATGTACATATGCTATTCTACTCTGTCTCGCCATTCATATATCATGTATCTCTTGACAGCGACAATCAATTATTATATACCGTTTCGCAGCTTTTTGTCGTCAATTGGACAAAACTGTTGTAAGTCTGATGAATAAACAAAAGGCACCTATATAGGATTTATATGGTGCCGCACGTACGAGGGCACGGGACAGAGGAGGAGGAGTGGGTGATGGGGAAATATATCACCTTCATTAGAGGCTACACACACTGAAGTGTTGGTACATTCGTGAGCAATGTTGACTGCCTTCCGAATGTTGCCACCAAGTACAGCAAACAGTGTCTTGTTAAGCTCCAAAAGTGGACGTTTCGATTCATTTAACAGCTGCTCCCCCATCAGTTATCAACAGTAGGACATATGTTGCTCCAATAGCTGTCTTGTAGACTTTTATTAACAAAGCAAATCTCATCGAAAAGAAGTGTCAGTACTTAATACAAATCTCCCTCCATTTTACCTGTTCATGTGGTATAGAGAAAGTTCCACATATTCCCCACAATTCACTCGAGTACCATTCTGTGTCATGATAGCTTTATATGCTGCTAAGTACTGTATCTGAATTAGCTTATCAGAGATCAGTATGTAAGGAGGATGGCTCTGTAGTAGAGCTTCTAGATCAGTGTGCACGCCTGGAACCAAGATGAAGTGGCATGTGGAGTAGAATTGATATGCATGCACCTGCTAAAAATGTAATATGTTCAACTGAATCGGATTCGGTTGCATGCCTATATACCCGCGACAAACGGTGCATTTATGAGCATGCAGGAGCGCTAGGAATTTGAAAACTGAGCTATAGAGATTACAGTACTGGGAAAAATACCAACTGAGACTGACTCAAAGCAGGAAGGAAGCTGCGTAAATCTAACAATTAATTGGTTCACTGTTGTTTGCGGGCCCACATTAATGAAATGATTATGTCATGCCCTTAGCAACGTCCGTGGCAACCGAAGACCTTTACAGTAGAAATCGTCCTTAAACTTTTTTGCCCACAGTTCAACCCATACCCACAATAACATCTGATTCAGGCATCAGTGGGAGACATTCCGTTGGACACCTCTATGTAGTACATTCGTAATGCAAGCGCTCTTGCATCCCTATGGGACACATTTGGCATGTGTACAGCGAGGGACTCCAATTCCTTGGCTGCACTCTCTGCGATACTAGCATTCGTCCTTCTGCTCTTTGAGGAACTTGCTTCGCTGACCGATCACCCGCTTCAAAGCGGCAGCTTCGGATTACCTCTTGGAGCCTTTCTTCACTCAACGTGCCCAAATATGATTTGCCTTTTTACTTGCTCGCTGCCTTTCTTCGCTGGTTGATGTTTGGTTCTTAAAAGAACCGTTTTCGCGATTGAAACCGTTCCCGTCTTCAGCCATAATATTATGAAACTGCAACAATAACGTCACAATTTAATGAAATTCACAGGAAAATGGCGTGCTTTTTTAAGCCTCAGCGTTTGCAACCAGAATTTCGATAGTAAAAATTAACTGTTGCGTCGTAAACATGGGTTTCTATGGTGCAGTCACCATCCCTCGATATAAAAATCGATTTACTGTCGCATATAACGCGCACTGTGCTAAAAGGCATGCTAAACACTTTTCGACCAGGACAAACGTGTCTCGCATGAAAAAACCAAACGTATTTCCCGGGTTTGAAATATGATTCAGCCAAACGTTGGGCAGTTTTTTATTCTCTTATATACCAAATTTTGTGATCATCCGCTGCCTCAGATCTGAGAGATATGCTATAAATCCGGACTGGGACACTAAAAAATCAAAAGACATGTCAATCACGTGATACTTCCTTATTTCCAGTACTTGTTTACAAATGTTTGGTCAATAACACTGTGTTGTCAGATTTGCAATACTGCATACTGTTAATTTTTTTAAAAATTCAAATTAACAGTAAATTAAACACACCCAAAAAATTTTAAGGACGTGATTTCCACTGTAGAACGTGAGCTTACACAAAAACAGCGGGAAGTGCAAATCCCCATTTTAATACCGTACAAACAGAGGAACATCTTTTTACATTTGCACTACACCACGTGGCGTAGTTTAATAGCTAGGGAAAGCTACGGGCCTTGAAAGCGGGTTAGTCTCTCCGCACCTCTTCGGCGCAGAAGCGATTCTCTACGAGCTGGACAATCAAAAAGCTGAAAACATAGCTGATTCGTAAGGAAACTGAAGGTACTATTTGATGCTAGTAGTGGTTTGTAGCCACAGTTTTTTTTTTTTTTTTTTTTTTTTTTTTTACACCAATAAAGTACACAAAAATGGGTACGGCGCGTATCGTTTACTGTGGGATTGCAGCTACATAGTGTGAGTGTTCCTTCATACACAGATGGGACTCATCTGCTGGGCCAAAATTGCCCTGGCATTTAGCCCCATGATGTGAGGCTGAGCGATAGGCCACAACCTCTTTTAGAGGTTGGGATAGTTGTGTGGGTATTTTTTACATTGATGGCTTTATTGTCCCATGCATCCCCAACACTTCTGCAGCCAAATAGTGTTCTGAGAACCTATTAGCGCAATTGCAAGTTCTGAGAACCTCAATCATTCCATCTTGTGCTATTTCGAATTGACCGCTATGTTGCTGGCAGAGTATTAAACTTACCGCAATAATTGCCAATGCCTTTGACACTAAGTTCTTCACGATAAGGCTTCAATTACAATAAGCCGTGATCACAAGAACTTTAAATTAGTGTAATTTTTCAGTGTTGGCAATTATTCTGAGGAATAAGGACTGAGATTACCCCACCCACGCAATATCATCAGCCACAAACAACCCGGCCATCACAGAGCCAATGCAATATCCCATCTGCTTATATCTTTGGAGCTACCATGCAGAGTACTATTTTGCACCAATGGTCTAATTCAGTGGTTCAGGATCTTAACTGCAGCAAGGTAAAGTGTTACAACCACAACAGCTCAAACCGGTATTACCCTTGATCCTGACACTATTGAACGTGAAACGTGTCAGGTGCAAGAGGGAGTGACCTACGATGGCCATGTTGGTCGCGCGCTGAGACCTTGCGCCGCGCACTATTGAAGTTTACACCGCGCACTTTTTGAGGTTTACATCATGCACCGCACACTAGTTGAGTTTTGCATCGCGCACTAATCGAGGTTTGCACCGCGCACTAATCGAGGTTTGCAACCGCGCACTAATCGAGGTTTGCACAGCGCGGGATGTCTGAGTTGTTAGGTTACGTCACCTTTTTTAATTAAAGCGCAGTACGTCCACTCCTTTCTTTTTCGTATGATGCCGCAAAACGATCCAGAGGATCACGCGGGCTTGTTGTAGTACGTACGACTAATCCGTACGCATACATACAGGACTTATCGTGCGGTATTGGAGGCAACATAAGACCGTTGCCGTGATATTTGCTTATTTAGGTTATTTACTCGCAATCTCTGGATTGTTTTGCGTCATCATAAGAACAAGAAGGGATTCGTTAGAGTGGACTGCGCTTTAATTAAAAAGAAAAGGTAACAAATTCAGACATGCCATAGCAGTGCGCTGTGCAAATCTCAATTAGTGCGCGATGCAAACCTCAATTAGTGCGCGGTGCATGATGCAAGTGAAACCTCATAAAGTGCGCTGGTGCAAACTTCAATAGTGCGGCGGCGCAAGTGTCTAGGGGCGCGGCCACCGTAAGTGACCCCAATACACGCGTAATTGCAAACGTCCGTTAATTTTCCGCGCACGCGCTCATGAAATGTATGGAGTGACTTACACTATTTGTTCTCTATACGTATTAAATGCATATATTGATTTTTCCAGAATTCAGGGAGATCAAAGGCATTGCCTTATATCGTTCTGAACTTTAATACAAATTTTTAGTCCTCATTTAGTAGTGTCCACATTCAAGTAACTGCATTTTATAGATAAGTATAGAAATCTTAAACAAAGCAGTGTTTTTTCATGACTTTTGTCATTTTTTCTGCGTATTGGTGAAGAAGTTAAGTGTTCCAGAATTTGTGATGTTCATAAAATCATCACTGAAGACTTTTGACTGTATTTTAGCCTTTTACATCCTGTTTTAATAGTGTCCAAAGTCATTTTTAGTCATCAAGGTTCACTCAGCGGCCATTTTAATACTGATATCACCATTAGATATACTGTACCGTGGATGACAGGTTAGAGCTGAACTGGACGGAATATATTAACAATACAGTCACAAATATATCATCTGCCTAAACGATGGTTACCAAGCAACCTATATATATGTTGCCCGCGCAATACACAATACACATTATTCAGGATTATTGATATTCACATGAATCTTGAATATAGTGATTTATATATTTACCATGAATAATAATAATTATCACCATGGTTTTATGAGGCTAAATACAGTGCATAATTAATTTTACCTGATTTACTAATGTCTATACATCGCCCCTATTCTTAAGCCACCGTGTTATTGTGTCACAAAAGGCACCTTTGAACAGTGTGAAACCATGTTCTGAGATCGGCAGGGTCATGAGCCAGCTAGTGGCACTTTTCTCCTGTGAGAGAACCATGGATCTTTGTACAGACTTGGGTAGTTTTCGGCTGTAGATTGGAGCAAGCTCTTGACTTCACTGCCATTTGGATTGGTGGACTTGATTTTTGGTCTGGGATCTGAGCCTCAGTCGTGAATGTTGATATTGGGTGTCCTTTGCTTATGATTAGATTGCATTAAGGTTTTGTGATTGAATTCGACTTGTTGGCTGAGAGTTCGGTAGGTATTGGTTATGCCAAGACCCCCAAGTCTTGGGGGCAGGAGAAGCGCTTTGAGGTCTTTCCTGCTAGTGAGAGTTGGGGATGTTGGGATCTGAATTATGTGTTCTATAGGTTTGAAGAGGACTGTCTACATGAGTACCCTCCTGGCAAGGTAAATCCACTTGTGAATCCCACTGTGGGTGAATGCTGAGAAAGACGCAAGGTGTTGGGTGTTGGCAATGGAACGTAGGGTTAGTAGTTGGGTGCACCATTTGTCAACTTTCTTTTGCACAACTGTGTTACATATTTGCAGTTCCAAGGGGTGCCTCGAGGTGTGGTCTGCCCTCGTTTATGTTGGTCCCATGAAAGACCAAGGTGACAGAAGTGAGGTGCATGTGTTTAACCACTTGCCATGTTTTTGTGGGCGAACCATAGGTGGGTCCAATCATGTGACCAATCATGTGAGAAATTTGTCCCACCACTGCTTGAGTTGGGAGACAGTACCTGTTGCTGTGGCATAGTCAGCGTACCAAACTTGAATGTCCCCCCAGCAATCCCCTGTATGAGTGGCAGAGTGCCCAGAGCGTACATAAGCATGGCGAGCCGGTCACCCTGAGTTCTTCCTTCCCTTGATAGGATTGTGTTCCATCAACAAACCAGAACTGTGGCAAAGGAGGGGGCACGACTCTGAATGAACTCCCAAATTTTTATCTAGAGTAATTAGGCGACATGCCAGGAAGGGGGGCAAGACTGATTGGATCAACAAGAGTGGTGCACAGCCATCTTGTGAGGGGTCCTAGGGTCTTGCAAAGCTCTTCTGATGAGGAGTGGAAGGAGGTGCACAGTCGCCACACCCTTAAGAAATTTAGTATTGCACGCAAAGCACACAGTATGGTGACGAAGGCGCCCCCGTTAGGCGGTTCAATAATTGTAAAAAGCTCGAGATAAGAGATGGGTGTTTTTCAACAACGGATTCGGGTGAAAAGCTGACCTAGTTCTCCTTCGGCACATGTACCACCAAGTGTGTGTATTAGGCTGCGTATCGTAAATAATCCACAATCATTCCTCTATGCGATTCCCTATATAGACCCTACTCTAACCCACCCATTGCCATGCACTAGATGGGTGTTGGTTCTTGTGTGCGTGTATCTATGTGAGTGTGCATGTTTGTGTGCATGTGTCTGTATGTGCGTCTTTCTGGTGTGTCTGCATGTATCGGTGTGTGGTCTGTGTGTCTCTGTGTCTCTGTGCTGGTGTCTGTGTGGTCTGTGTGTCTCTGTTGTTGTGTCTGTGTGTCTCTGTGTCTCTGTGTTTGTGTCTGTGTGTCTCTGTGTCTCTGTGGTTGTGTCTGTGTGTCTGTGTGTCTCTGTGTTGTGTCTGTGTGTCTGTGTGTCTCTGTGTTGTGTCTGTGTGTCTCGTGTTCTGTGTGTGTGGTGTATCTGTGTGAGTGTGTCCTGTGAGTGTGTTTGTATGTATGATGTGTGTTACCCTGTGGTACCCTGTGCATGTGTGCATTAACCTGTGTGTGGTAAAAATCCATGTGTCTGTGCATGTGTTTCTGTGTGTGTCTGTGCTTGTGTGTTCTCTGTGGTGTCTGTGGGTCAGTTGTGTGTGTGAGTCTGTGTATGTCTGTGTGTGAGTTTGGTGTGTGTCTGTGTGTGTGTCTGTGATGTTTGTGTTGTCTTAGTGTATGTGTCTGTGACTGTGTGTGTGCATTTGTATGCTTTCTGTATGTGTGTACCTGTATGTGATAAAAATCCACCAAAGGTCTCGCCATTTCTATATGCAATTCCCTAGTTGACCCCTCTACCATCCATTGCCATGCACACTACATGTAGATGAGTGTCCGCATGTTTCTGTTTCTTTCAGTGTTTGTGTGTGTGTGTCTGTATGTGTGTCTGTATGTGTGTCTGTATATGTGTCTTTATGTTTGTCTGTGTGTGTGTCTCTGTGTGTGTCTGTGTGTGTTGTCTTTGTGTATGTGTGTGTGTCTGCGTGTGTGCATTTGCATGCTTTCTGTATGTGTGTTACCCTGTGTTACCCTGTGCATGTGTGCGATAAAAATCAACCCTACCATCCAAACGTCATGACCATTGCTCTATGCAATTCCCTAGTTTGATTCCACTCTACCCATTCATTGCCATGCACACTACATGAGTACCCATTGTATACCTGATTAACCTGCGTGTGGTAAAAATCCACTGCTACAATCCAAAGGTCTCGACCATTCCTCTATGCAATTCCCTAGTTTGACCCGACCTCTACCCATCCATTGCCATGCACACTACATGTAGATGAGTGTCCACGTGTTTTCTTTCTGTGTTTGTGTGTGCGTGTGTGTCTGTATGTTGTCTGTGCGTGTGTGTCTATAGATGAGTGTTGTCTTTGTGTGTGTTGTCTTTGTGTATGCGTCTGTGTGTTCTAATTTGCACACTTTCTGTATGTGTATTTCCTTGTGTGTTGTGATAAAAATCGACCCTACCATCTAAAGGTCACGACCATTGCTCTATGCAATTCCCTAGTTTGACCTCACTCTACCCATCCATTGCCATGCACCTTCATGAGTACCCACGTGTTTCTTTCTGTGTATCTTTCTCTGTGTGTGTGTATGTGTCTGAGTGTGCGCATTTGCATGCTTTTTGTATGTGTGTTACCCTGTGCATGTTGTATTAACCTGATTAACTTGTGTGTGGTAAAAATCCACTCACAATCCAAAGGTCTCGACCATTCCTCTATGCAATTCTCCTGTCTGTGGGCAGGTGTATGGGAAACACACCATCTCCTGTAATAGCATTAAGTTAAGACATGCAAACAAAATGCATACCCAGCTAGCTAACGTCAAAAAGGCCTGTACAATAAAGGATTTGGTACACTGAAACCTAAGCAGACAAAGGAATCACCACACAATGAATTTCAATTACCTACAAAGAGTAGTTAACACAATTCACCTGAAGGTCTGAAGGAGGGTGGGCTTAACATTACCATAATGGTCATGCAGCCAAGCACAAATCAATCAATCACACACACACCACACACACACACACCCACACACACACCATACACACCATACACACCCCATACACACACACCACACATGCATACACACACACACATGAATCACTACCTGGCAAATAAGTTAAAATCCATGCAAATTTTAAAATAGGCTGACAGCGTGATGAAAACTGAAACATGGGACCTGGAATTGGATGGCTTTTGCTAAATTACAACAGGCACAAAATGACTTTGAACACAAGTCTTTAGCGCATGCACATGATTAACTGAGCATACCAATGGATGGGCTTTGATTGGAGAGAGAGAGTTGCATAGAGAAATGTAGAAGTCTTATTTCGTTCGTAGAGTCAGTATTGAAAGATTTGTACCCACACAGGGTATCGAACATACAGAAAGCATACAAATGCGCACACACACACATACAGACACACACAAATACACACATACACACTGACACACATGCACACACACATGCACACACACACACAAACACACACAACACACAGAGAAGCACTTGGACACTATCAATCAAGTGTGCATGGCAATGGATGGACCTTTGGATCCTAGAGTGGATTTTTACCACACACAGGTTCATACAGGGTAGAACACAGGGTAACACAGACAGAAACACGCGAACACACACACATGGACAACACACACACAAACATACAGACACACACACACATGGACACACCACAAACACATACACGGACATGCATGGACATGCATGCACACTGACACACACAGAACGAAACACGTGGACACTCATCTATCAATCAAGGAGCATGGCAATGGATGGGTAGAGTGGGGTCAAAGTGGGGGAATTGCATAGAGGACTGATACACACACAACACACACACACATACACACATAATACACATAATCCCACAAATAGAGACTCCTTTCTTACCACTGTACAATGGCCACAGAGCTACACCAAGATGAAAACCAACATATCATTAGGACATCTTTTGCTATTAAACCTCTGATTAACCAACTGACATACTGGCTCAAAAAGGGTCTTTAGTAGCTACATGTACTTCATCAAGCTCTTAACACAGATATCTCACAAATAGCTGCTATTTTAGACACACATCCATATAACACTTTAGGGTCCAGTTGGGTCTAGATCGACCATCATCGCATGGCATCAGCATCTGTTGTAATTTAGCAAAAACCCTCCAATTCCATGTCCCATGTTTCAGTCATCCATCATGGTGTCAACCTATTTTAAGATTTGCATGGATTATTTGCCACAGTAGAGTGATTCATAAGTGTCCATATGTTTCTGTGTGTGTGCGTGTGTGTGTGGGGGGGGGTTGTGTATGGGTGTGCGTGTATGGTGTGTGAGTGTGTGTGGTGTGTGTGAGTATATGGAGTGTGTGTATGGTGTGTGTGTATGCGGTGTGTGTGTGTGTGTGTGTGTATGGTGTGGTGTGTGTATGTGTGTATGGTGTGTATGGTGTGTGTTGTGTGTGGGTGTATGTGTGTATGTGTTTATGGATGTGTGTGTAGGGGTGTGTGTATGGGTCTGTGTGTGTATAAGCGTGTGTATTGTGTGTATGCGTGTGTGTGTGTGTATGCGTGTGTGTGTGTGTGTGTGTGTGTGTGTGTGTGATTGATTTGTGCTTGGCTGTATGACCATTATGGTTATTGGTTATGTTAAGCCCCACACACACAGAAAGAAACACGTGGACACTCATCCCGTGTGCATGGCAATGGATGGGTAGAGTGGGTCAAACTAGCAAATTGCATAGAGGAATGGTTAAGACCTTTGGACCGTAGAGTGGATTCTTATCACACACAGGTTAATACACACATGCACAGGGTAACACACGTACAGAAATCATGCAAATGCACACACACAGACACACACACAAACACACACACAGACACATACACAAAGACAACACACATCTATAGACACACACAGAGACATGCACACAGACAACATACAGACACACATACAGACACACAAACACAGAAAGAAACACCCATCTACATGTAGTGTGCATGGCAATGGATGAGAGAGTCTGGTCAAACTAGGGAATTGCATAGAGGAATGGTCGAGACTTTTAGAGTGGATTTTACCACATACAAGTTAATCAGGTTAATACACACATGCACAGGGTAACACACATGCAGAAAGCATGCAAATGCACGCACACAGACACACGCACATAGACACATACAGACACACATACAAACACACATACAGACACCACACACAAACACAGAAAGAAACACGTGGGTAGTGTGCATGGCAATGAATGGGTACAGTGGGGTCAAACTAGGGAATTGCATAAAGCAATGGTCGTGACCTTTGGTGGATTTTTTATAACACACATGTACAGGGTAACACAGGGTACACACACAGAAAGCATGCACACTGAGACACACAGACACACGTACACACACGTACACACACCACACACACACACACAGAAAGAAAGAAACACGTGGACACTCATCCAGTGTGCATGGCAATGGATGGGTAGAGTGAGGTCAAACTAGGGAATTGCATAGAGGAATGGTCGAGGTCTTTGGTGGATTTTTATCATACACAGGTTAAACACACCTGCACAGGGTACACACATACAGAAAGCATGCAAATACACACACACAGACACACACACAGACACACACACAGACACACACACGGACACACACACAGACACACACAGACACACACACACACAGACACACACATAGACACACACACACCACACACAGACACACACAACACCACACACACACATACACACACAGACACACACAA
>JABACO010000018.1:5447266-5500366 GCA_013339895.1 Ephydatia muelleri
AAATAATGCATATCATTGATGTATCCCATTGGAATCTGACCACAGGTGCGAATATGAGGATATGTGGATGCAGGCTACAAAAGCAGTTTTGCAAAGCAATAGGCAAAGCAGGGAAATGAGTGCCACAACTTACATGTCGATCATTTTCAAAGGACTTATTGACAGCCTGTGATATTGATGTTGCAAGTGATGCTGTTGAAAATCCATCTCTAGATGTTTTGCTTATTGTCATAGGGCTATGATATGCATTGTGAGGACAAAGGAGTGCCAAATCTCATACAAGTGCAGTGTGCAGCCCTAGTAAGGCATCCTTACCCAGCCTTGTCACATCTACATGTCAAGTAATATCGGCATTGTGTTGTGTCCAATTTGTTTAGCTATGATGCAGCAGTCAATCCAGCTACACTGTTGAAAAAACAGGCACGAGGGGTGTTAGGTTTGAGGGGTGTTACAACGCGTAGTGCAATAACATTATAACGCGTACACATACACATGCATTTGATTTAGTGAAGCTAGCAAATAGATTTTCCTAACTGCTGATAGCCTTGTGTGCATCGCTTACGCCAGATGTGGAAGTACATAGTACATATCATCCTACCCTTGCAGAAGTACTTGCACTCTCATTTAATTCCCTGCTTACAACTAGTGCGATATGAAACGCTGTGCTGCCTCTTCACAGATGTGTATATTTTAGTGCTTAGTTTTAATAATAATGATATGGATATGTATGCAGCTTGTAATTGTCATGAATATTTTATTAATTACATGAAAGAATATAACATCACTATTTTAAAAACTATCTACCGTTCCAAACATAATGCATAAACTACTTGAAGTTGAGGCAGGCTTCTTGCCAAAATGATGCTTGCCACAGACCATGCAAGAATGAGGCTCAGTTTTCCATTAAGAACTGCAGTGACCTTACTTTAGGCAAACAAACACAGACTGCAAGTCCAGTGGCCAAACAGGAGAATGTGATGTTTGCTTCTCTGCCCCAGTTGCCATATGTCTCAACGACCAGGGGAACACCACACACCCTGCCCAGTTCCTAGCATGTAGGGCCTTTGGAAAAAATTTTGCAAGACTCGGCAACAGCTGTTGCAGTACCTGCATCATTCAGAAAATCAGCCTGGGTGAGTGATGAGGTAACAGTAATATCACAAGCAACTGGCCTTCCTCTCTCCCAATCAGCCACCAGAACATCTGCTGGGTGAGATTACCTTAAGCTCAGGTGTTAATTGACTACCAGCCTCCACCTTAACTTCCAGACAAGAACTGTGTAATTTTTGTGCTGCACAACAGAATAGAAGAGGAGAAGATTCAATGATTATATTATTTAAACTGATGTACAGATGATATCATCAGCATATAGCACCATACCCACAATCAGGAAGCAGATTGATATGCAAGGTAAATCCCCATGGACAGACAAATTAAAGCCTTTAGCCTAATTCTACACTAGCCTGGGTACCCATCATCAGTCGGGTACCCAGACGAAGTCTACACCTGGCATCATTCTTCTGAAACAATATCACCTGCTCATGTTTAGAACAAGAAACGGTATATGACACATACACTTCACCCCAGGAATTTACGAGTGGAAATATGGCACCTAAAGATAATAGAATATTTCGATCGTACCAGTGATGCACTCTTCCCTGTTTTATTTGAAGGGCACTTATTAGAGTTGAGTCGGAGAATATATGATGGAACCGATCGCTCCTAAAAGAGCCACAGAGGTTGCACAACGCGTAGTGCAATAACATTATAACGCGTACACATACACATGCATTTGATTTAGTGAAGCTAGCAAATAGGTTTTCCTAACTGCTGATAGCCTTGTGTGCATCGCTTACGCCAGATGTGGAAGGTTTGCGCTTCAAAGTAATGAGCTCTGAAGCCGCGGATTAATACCGTAAATTTTCTTTCGTGTTCCAAGTATTGACCTGCAAAAGTATTGCAAACATCCTGGTTAGGTAGGTATTTTTTCCCAGCTCACAGGTACAAAATGACAGATGTACAAACTTCATTGTGACATCTATTCACAGTGCTGCATCCGCCTAATTGTATAAAACAGGTCAGTGCTTTTGATGTTACAAGTCAGAACCTGTCACATATCTCCTGTTATAGACGCCAAGTAGACCAGCTATGTCAGATGAGGCAATATTTGAATTGTTTCATCCTATTTATTCTTACAGGTCAGTAGGGATGGATTAATATTTGTCCAGATAATTGTCTGACCTTGTTTTAATCTTGTCATATTTTGATTTCTTGATTCATTCATTTTTTGTCATTGAGACAAACATCAGTCCTTCATAGAACTCGGTCACTGCCTGTGTGCTTCAACCGGGGAGCAGAAGACACACTCAGCATTCCTGTTCCTTTAATCAATGGGACTCGTGCTTCGGGCATTGTTTCTGTGCGTATGATGCTGTTTATTGCAATTTTTTATAGTGTGTATTACATATAATTCATTTGATTGTGCCATTTCAACTTTTTGTGTTTTTGTAACAGTGAGTGATAATGGTATAGAATACAATTCGGTAATATTACATTGTTCTCGTCATTACACGCCTCCAAACAGGTGTAAATTTATCAGTAAAACATTAGATGTGAAACTGAAACATTCGCGAAACTCAAGTGAAACCTTCGAATTTGAACAATTATAATCGCCGGCCGCCTGCAAATAAGCATATCATCCTGCAACATGGATCTAAGAATTAAATAAAGAGATTTGATAATTTGACCAAGCTAGCTACAGGTTGCACGCCGGTGCTGAGGTATTTAAAAGTGTGAGCATGCATGCTCTACATGCATGTATTGACTATAAAATAAGTATTTGCGTTGATCGTGAACACATGCAGCCTTTAATCCACTTCAAAGATCAAGAGAGCAGTGCCACTGTTCCCTCGAAAGGAAAACTAACAAAAAGCGGTGCAGCTAGGGAATTCGGTCCGGTGGGGACCGTATTCGCTAGGGAATTGAGTTCATTTTGGGCAACTAGGGAACTCGGTTCGGGGGACCGTATTTCCACCGAAAATTGCACCGGACCGTAATGCCTATGACACCGGAGTGAGGGTCGCACTTATTTGGCAGCACTCGGAGTGATCACAGGTGGCTTTCACCCGTTTCTTTTTGCTGTATAATTCAAATTATGCGCTGTGCAAACAATATATAGCGTATATAATTCACTTCTCTGATGTTACATTTGTTTGGAGTGAAGTGTATTTCATATTTGGAGTGCATGACTAATTGGTTTCACTGGAGTGAGTACATACTCGCGTCAGTGGTTGCTTGTGGTCTATAGATCCGCCTCGGAAAGGCCCAATTTGTAACGGCTCTTGACGTGATCAAACGATACATTAATTGGCAAGTTGAGAACATGCAGTGAGTAAAAAACAGCATTTAGTTACAACTCAATTCGGCTCAGTCATTTCAGTTATATTGCATGCACACATGAATTACAATATGCAAAAAGAGTTGCATAAATAATGGCTGCCGTTTAAAGTGGTCTAACGGCCAGTACCACTGATTGCATCAAGGCATTCTTGTCAATCCAACTTTTCCACTGAATTCCCTGCCACTCAAATCGTAGGCTTGGTTTTGGTAAACGCCGTTGAGATTGGCATCGTAGCAGCTCTTGAAACCACCATCCTGACGAGTAAACTCTGGGCGCATAGTTTGTTAGGAGCGAAGCGTCCGGTATCTTTATGGGGGTAGAGAAGCTCTGGCCGTTGTGAATTGCAAAAGAATCGCCGACAGTGGAAGATACTTCGGACCCAGACACCTGTAGCTGGTAATTTAGCGGCCATTCAGGAGCTAGGCTGAACTGATTGTACTTCGCGAACACGGCAACATCGCTGCAACCGAAGCACGACAGTCCGACGTACAGTTCCATGTTGACGGTCATTTGTGAGCAACACGATGTTGTCCAAGCCGAGCCCAGAAATTGCCTTCTAAGTTTCCGAAACCCATCTTGTAGTCCACCCAGTCGCGATTGAAGTTTACGGTGCCGTCAACTCGACGCTGGATAACGGTCCCTCCTCCTCCCCTGCAGCGACATGTCGCAGTAAACCACTATGTTGCGCGTCGGGGTGGCAGAGTTGGAGGAACGAGGCATAATTGTTGTTACAGGACCGCTCGTTCTGAAGCCGTCGTCATACAGCTGCTTTGCAGTTTCTCGCTGGCATGACTGCAAAGAGGGAAATGAAAATCTGGCAGCTTCAGTGTGTTGGCGCATCGATCAACTTACATTACGTTCAGTATATCTGTAGTTTGGTTCGGTGACTGACCCATAACGAGATCTATTGGTAGGGAACGGGTTTGTCCAGTTTCGCATACGTAAGGATGAAGAGGAAGAAAATTTTCTGCATCTCTGGCACCTGCTTGGCATCCAGCTATTTATGATATTCAGATGCTTCTACGTTCTTATATACACACACCGCGTTTTCACAGCTCCCACGCATCTGGAAGTCGGTGCGGTACAGTGATCTATATTAGATATCAGTACTGGGCATGGTATAATGTATTGTGCATTAATTGGAGAACATGAAGTGGCCTTTACAAACCGTGGAGCTCAAGCAGCGTTCTGTATTAAAGCATTTAAGTTTTCCCTATGAAAGGCGCATGCAGCTGTCTTCTTTAATGTCAGGCCGCGTCTGTTTTCCACGCGCGTTGCCATTTGCATGCGGCTGTGAGTCAGGTACAGTCATATTGGACTTAGCGTGCCGTAATGGTGGGGCGGCCGCTAAGGTAGGGCCACGCCCGACGATTACATTCACGCACCAAGGTACGAATACAAACCGCACTACTTCTACACTTCACTTATTGTTTCGTGACAGTCGTACCCTAAATACCTATAACTATATACTTACCATAAGCAGTCACAAAGATGACCTCATTCCCTGCACGTCGCGCGCTCAAATAAGCTTGGCCCGATTAGTGAGGGCCTTAATTGGTTCTAGCATGGGTATTAATGACGTATGTACTCAAAGGCTCGCCACTTCTCGATCAGCACTTGGCTACAAAGCCTAACTACATTACTATATTATAAAAATACACAGCACACACGGAAAATACAACTGAAATAACTAAACTCTATGACTACCAATCTATATAGTGAGAAAAATGCAACGGTCGATCAGAATTTGCCTACAATGGGCTAGCTGTGGGTGAAAGGCTTATCAAAACTATTTTAGAAGTGGCCATTCCGAGAATCGATGAATTTTAGAATGATATCATGCAATCGCGGCCTCGCGTAAAGTTGTCAAGGCTTTTGATGTGACAAGAGATACACGTATATTGGCACGTACCTATATACTAAGTGAGGACAGGGAGAATACTGCATTAACAACTCAATTCGACTCGTTTCAGTTATGCCATTGCGATTAACAGGACACCTGCCAGTTTTCAAAGAATGATAGTTTGTGTGCTCTATATATACGCGGTATTGTAATCCAATAAAGATGCAATATAGCATATCTTGATAACTTAACTTGATGGTAATCGCTGATATAACTGCATGCATGAAGAGAGCATGCATCTATAACATCTAGAAACTGAAAGAGACACTGATACATTATTCATTACCCCCTTCTCTGCCAAGCTCCAGTTTTACGTCTGCCATGCATGGACACTGAGGTGCTTTTTTTATCAGCCTATTATGGTATAATCATTAATAAATATATTTGCGAAGTTGAAGGAGTTGTCTGTGCCACAGAATTATAAGGAACTGCCACGAGATTCGTATTCATGTATAGAATGGTGAGATATAGACGTCTTTTTGGCTGCTATTAATCACGTTCATTTGCGCGCCATATATATGTATACCGGTATATAATATTGTGCATAGGCAACGAAATAGCATGTTAAGAACAGCAAAATACATGCGAACATCACATGTAGAGATACAATCACGCGACGCACAATAAAGAGGCATAAATAATGGCTGCTGCATGGTTCGCGCCGTAATTTAAAGTGGTCTAACGGCTAGTACCGCTGACTGCATCAAAGCATCCTTGCCAAGCCAACTATCTATTGGATTCCCGTTGTCACTCAAATCATAGGTTTGATTTTGGTAAACGCCATTAAGATTAGCATCTTGTAGCAGCTCTTGAACCACCATCCTGACGAGTAAACTTGGGCGCCAGTTTGTTAGGAACGAAGCGTCGTTGTCTTTATCGGGGTGGTAGAGAAGCTCTGGCCGTTGTGAATTACAAAAGAATCGCCGACAGTTGAAGATGCTTCGTACCCAGACACCTTTAGTTGGTAATTTAGCGGCCATTCGGGAGCTAGGCTGGACTGACTGTACTTTGCGTACAGTTTATATGGTGCATATTCTGCTCTCAACAGGCCTGGGCTAGAGAATCTCGACCGCGACACGCAGGACTGCTGTTGTCAAGAAGGCTAGTGCTTTGGCTGAGTCTGTTCGAAGTAAAGTGCACGTCTTGGACCTTGCCAAGGTGACTTACACCCCCGGGCACTTACTGCTCCACCCAGCTGGAAAGGGAAGAGATGAAGTCTCGTCTATTGTGCATTAATTAGAAAAATGTTTTACAAAGCCAGCAGCCTCAAACAGCATCCCCCTCACTCATTTAAGTTTTTCAAGCAAGGCACAGCTGTCCTTCTTTCTTCAATGTCAGATTCGTATCAGTTCTTCACGCGCGTTGTCTCTTGACACATACACCCACACATATAGATATACACACACATACAGACAGGCAAGACGCAGGCACACAGATAGGCAAGGGTTACATAATAATGGTACTCATGTGTAGAGACTCTCCTCAGTGAGGACAGACAGTGGCAGGCCAATGGAGACGGGCGATAGGGTGCTCTCACATTAGGTTCAACAAGAGTAGACTACGGCAGGCCCATTGTGAAGCACATCTCTGGTGAGGTCATTCACATGGCGGTTGTTACAACTAATTAACATGTGCTGTTGAATTTCAAAGATTTGCATGCATGTAAAATACATGCATTACCTTGTGGTTCGATTACGCATGCAACCATTTACAGAGCAAGCATCCTTGACTCCCAAGGTGATGGATTTCACAAACAGATTCCCTTCCCAGCGTACACAAATCTGTCTAGATAGCTCCTCCTCCCCTTCTATACTATATGATATAAATAGCACTGTTGCTGGGATTTGGATGGGGTGGAGTGTGTGGATGCGTACATGGGGACTTTCTATTGTATGCTACAGTAAAATATTATGTGTACCTTATACTTAGGACACAAGTAGGCTAACATAACAGAGGAATCCAGCATGTGTTGTTCACATCTGCTGGGTCGTGGTCATATCATGGTTGCAAAGGCCTCTCCAACCGGTTTGTAGTATGTGCTCAGGAGTGTTGATGTTAGGTGTGTGTATGTGTGCACAAGTGTTAGGTGTGTACGCGTGAGCCTTTTAAAATCAATCGAGCTGCAACTAAAGGTGATTGTACATATATACCTCAATAGGACTTACAAATCCAGCAACCTCAAAGCTGTAAGTCAATATCACCCCAAGTTCCAGCTATTTTCTACGGGTATTTTCATGGCATTCATGATATCTATATATCTGAACTTGGATAGCAACCAAATCCATACAATGATGTCAACTATATCCGCCACATATAAATGTACCCACGCACTACCCAATGCCTGTACCCACAGTGTACCCACACACTATCCAATGCCCTGTACCACAGTGTACCCACACACTATCCAATGCCTGTACCCACAGTGTACCCACACACTACCCAATGCCTGTACCCACAGTGTACCCACACACTATCCAATGCCTGTACCCACAGTGCACCCACACACTACCAATGCCTGTACCCACAGTGTACCCACATGCTACCCAATGCCTGTACCCACAGTGTACCCACACACTACCCAATGCCTATGCACACAGTGTACCCACACACTACCCAATGCCTGTACCCACAGTGTACCCACACACTACCCAATGCCTGTACCCACAGTGTACTCACACACTACCCAATGCCTGTACCCACAGTGTACCCACACGCTACCTAATGCCTATGCACACAGCGTACCCACACGCTAAGGAGACCTTAGATGTGTACAAACACTGTACTAACCCCACATTGTACAAGCTAGCTTCGACCACACCTTTAATACAACAGATATACAATGGAACCAAAATGTGGACTCCCTGGAATAAGGGCACCTTGACAATCCGGATATCTCAGTATGGTCTGCCTGCATGTAGGGTTCCACTGTAATTACACATATTTTTAAGAAGAGATTCATCCCATAAACTACATGATATACATGTACATTACAACTTGTGCACATATGGACTGGGCATCCTGTGTTCTATTTTGGTTTGTTTTAAGTTCCAACTGTGCCTTTGTTAACTCTCCCTTCATGTGGCATTGTGTGCAGTGCTGGTGTCAGGTGTAACCATAGCAACTGAGATGTGTTAGCACTAATGTCACTAATGTGAGGCAATAATGTGATTTGGGAGAGAGGACAGTTTGGCATTGCTGACCTCATGAATGACTAAAGTGAGCTGAATATGTACAAAGGGTTGAGCAGTTAGTGGTGAACTAAAACACATTAGATTTAAAAACTGCAACTGCAGTTACCCTACATGTACATTTAAAAATGCCACAGATAATATTTTTGGAGTGATGCCAGCAAACCATTTCAGACATGCAAAAATATGCACAAATCAACATCCTAAAGGTACTTGGTTTCAAATCTTAAACCACCTCAACAAATAATGACAGAGAGTATTTATAATACATGAAGGCCTAAGGCTTATAATGAAAGGTTTTAAAATTAACTGGCCCAGTCAAACTTGAAGGATGGCCCACACGCCAATAGCATGACACAATACATGTGCCAATATCATGAGGGGGGGGGGGGGGGGAGTGGCACCAAGGTTACTTAAGCAAACAGTCCATGCAGCATTGACTACTCTGTGCAGGTATGCCTTGAAGATTGAATTTGGGTTGCAGTGATTACTTTTAAGCTTCCACTCCCACAAGCACATGTTCCTAATTGCCTTCCAGGAAATCAGATGCCTGATAAATATACAAGAAGATAAGCTTGCTGATGCTTACCTTCTATACTCCTATCATCACATTTTTGCTCTTTTCATTCTTCCTCCCTCTCCTTCTTGCCTTCCTATCAGCTCTCATTTGGGATCCAGATGTGCACTGTTCAAAGCCTGGTTGCAACAGTGTACGCAAGCTGGACAAGTTACACACCATGGTTGTGCATAGTTCAAATTCTATGGAGCCAGGATAATGTACACAGGTCAATTGCCTTCAAACGCTACACAATGGCAAACAGTGAGATAATGACAGAACAAAATTTGCATGAAGTTGCAATGTGCTACAAACAACGCTCACATATTGAAGCCAAAATATCTTACATCAGGGCGGATACATTTGCCATTGCATGTTCTCTAAATCATATACACATATCAGCTCATGTGACCACTCCATCACACACACAACAAATCACACACACACAACACACACATGTACACATCACAATCACACACATATATACATCACACGCACGTACACAGCACTATACAGACAACAGACGCTATCTTTACCTTCAAAGTGCCTTAAGAGCTCTTGTATCCAGACAGATCCTGAACACAAGTAACAAAAACACAATATAACCTAATTAGTGCCTCTCAACAGGACAGTACCCTGCTAATAAAAGTAAGCATTCAACAATGATGCCACTGTTCACCCCCCCCACACACACCACACATGTACACACACACACACATACAAAATATGACAGCAAGTATATGTCCTCCAGAGATTCTACTGCCACACCCTCCCCCCTTCTCTTTTCCCATCAAATCCTCTGCACCCTCTCCTTTTCATTTACCATGTGTACAGGGATTTTATTTAAACTGAATGTCTACTAAATACCATCATGAAGACAACAGTGCACTGACTCCTCCCTTTATGGAAACTACATATATTACCACAGGTTAATATACAAAATCAGATAAATGACCTGATATGTGATGTGCACTTTATAGAATCATGAGCCCAATTCATCCCAAAATGGGAATGCTCAGGATGAGATTGTCTTTTCTGGGTGGCACGTGTGACTCCCTGACTGTGGCATGTGTGACTCCCTGACTGTGGCATGTGTGACTTCCTGACTGTGGCACGTGTGACTCCCTGACTGTGGCATGTGTGACTCCCTGACTGTGGCATGTGTGACTCCCTGACTGTGTGACTGTGGCACGTGTGACTCCCTGACTGTGGCACGTGTGACTCCCTGATTGTGGCACGTGTGACTCCCTGATTGTGGCATGTGTGACTCCCTGATTGTGGCATGTGTGACTCCCTGATTGTGGCACGTGTGACTTCCTGATTGTGGCATGTGTGACTCCCTGACTGTGGCACGTGTGACTCCCTGACTGTGGCACGTGTGACTCCCTGACTGTGGCATGTGTGACTCCCTGACTGTGGCACGTGTGACTCCCTGATTGTGGCATGTGTGACTCCCTGACTGTGGCACGCATATATTGTTCGTGTGAACCTGTTTCATGTTACTCAACCACATGCATGCTCAAATTTCAGTGCAATTGAATAGGCATGCATGTACATCCGTTCCATTTGGCAGAAATTCTTATTCAAAATATTTCAGTCGTACACAATTTCCCAGTTGTATTCCCTAATGCGTGGGTCTGCAGCAAATCCTGCCATTAACGCACTTCCCTGGCTATGTCAGTTATTCTTTGGTGGCTGTTTCTACTTAGCTCTACAACGTGTTATTTTACGACACTGCATAGCTTCATCAAAGCAGTGCCTCTTACCCTTTTTTTTTTTTTAAAGGGTATATTACAGCTAAGTTGCAAGAGAACCAGTTGACAAATGACAGAACACACTCAAGCCCTGGGGGTAGCTATGTCACTGATCAGGGCAACAAACGATTCAAATCAACAGTACAGTTGTATCAAATATCAAATTGCCCACCATAACACGACCTCCTACACACATACAAGTGTGTCTTAATTACATCTCTGTGTGTAATTGCCTCATGAGACAGCAACGCAAGAGTATCTCAGAGCACAACTCCTAATGACTCATACACCTGAAATCACGAACCATGAAATACCCATTTCCTCCTGCACTGACAACGGAAATGCTGTTCCACTGACATCACCACAGTGACTTTACAACACCATGCCAAAGATGCCACAAGTAACGAAGTCAGCAAGACCCACCGTAGTACGTTTCAACGAGAGGCTGATAGGCCTCCATTAGCCTGGCGATGCCTTCGTAGAGCAATGTCAACATGTCAGCATAGACCACTCCTGCCCGCTCCCCTGCAAAGGAAGGTGTACATTACTGTATCCAGGTGGCACCTACTGTACGCATGTACACATGCTTACGTTGCGCATGCATGTAGGCACATCCCACACTATGCGTTTGCAGTGAACAGGAACATGTGTGCAACACATGAAATGCACGTAACGTGTATACCTGAGATTGCATGTATTCACATATGTGCATACCGTACATGTGTTTGGGAACACATGTACATCACCTATCTACTGTATATATGTAACAAACGATGCCATGATTGTACACACTACAGAGACGGCCAGCATGCACATCCATGAACCACAAAATAGCTACATGCATCACATTCGCATGTATAATTAATGTCAATCATCATTTGTAATACAATATGCACAACAAACATCCATCAGAGTATATATGTACGTTGTAGCCATGCCAACGTATACATGTGTATGCAAACACGCACACACACTCACATACACATACATATACACATACACACATACATACACATACATACACACACATACACACATACATACATTAATAAATGCATACATACATACATACATACATACATACGTACGTACGTACGTACGTACATCGTACATACATACATACATACATACATACATACATACATACATACATACATACATACATACATACATACATACATACATACATACATACATACATACATACACACATACACACATACACACATACACACATACACACATACACACATACACACATACACACATACACAACATACACGCATACACACATACACACATACACATGCATACATACACACATACACACATACACACATACACACATACACACATACACGCATACACACATACACACATACGCATGCATACATACACACATACACACATACACACATACACACATACACACATACACGCATACACACATACACACATACGCACGCATACATACACACATACACACATACACACATGCACGCATACACGCATACACACATGCACACATATACACGCATACACACATACATGCATGCACACATACACGCATACGCACGCATACATGCACACATACACGCATGCACACATACACGCATGCACACATACACGCATGCACACATACACGCATGCACACATACACGCATGCACACATACACGCATGCACACATACACGCATGCACACATACACGCATGCACACATACACGCATGCACACATACACGCATGCACACATACACGCATGCACACATACACGCATGCACACATACCACCTGTAAGTTAATCGATGCGCCAACACACCGAAATAAATCTTCATCTGCTATATTTTCATTTCCCTCTTTGCAGTCATGCCAGCGAGAAACTGCAAGCAGCTGTATGACGACGGCTTCAGAACGAGCGGTCTGTACAACATTATGCCTCGTTCCTCAGTCCAACTCTGCCACCCCGACGCACAACATAGTGGTTTACTGCGACATGTCGCTGCAGGGAGGAGGATGGATCGTTATCCAGCGTCGAGTTGACGGCACCGTAAACTTCAATCGCGACTGGGTGGACTACAAGATGGGTTTCGGAAACTTGGAAGGCAATTTCTGGCTCGGCTTGGACAACATCGTGTTGCTCACAAACGACGTCAACATGGAACTGTACGTCGGACTGTCGTGCTTCGGTTGCAGCGATGTCGCTCTGTTCGCGAAGTACAGTCAGTTCAGCCTAGCTCTCGAATGGCCGTTAAATTACCAACTAAAGGTGTCTGGGTACGAGGCATCTTCCACTGTCGGTGATTCTTTTGCAATGCACAACGGCCAGAGCTTCTCTACCCCCGATAAAGACAACGACGCTTCGCTCCTAACAAACTGCGCCCAAGTTTACTCGTCAGGATGGTGGTTCAACAGCTGCTACAATGCCAATCTCAACGGCGTTTACCAAAAGCGAGCCTATGATCTGAGTGGCAAGGGAATCCAATGGAATAATTGGCTAGGCAAAGATGCCTTGATGCAGTCAGTGGTACTGGCCATTAGACTGCTTTAACTGTATGGCACGATACATGCACATACATGCACTAATATACCAGTGCATGTATAATGCACATATGCACCCCAAGAATCTTTTCAAAATGATACAATTTAAGCTGATATGTACATATGCTATTCTACTCTGTCTCGCCATTCATATATCATGTATCTCTTGACAGCGACACTGATCAATTATTATATACCGTTTCGCAGCTTTTTGTCGTCAATTGGACAAAACTGTTGTAAATCTGATGAATAAACAAAAGGCACCTATATAGGATTTATATGGTGCCGCACGTACGAGGGCACGGGACAGAGGAGGAGGAGGAGTGGGTGATGGGGAAATATATCACCTTCATTAGAGGCTACACACACTGAAGTGTTGGTACATTCGTGAGCAATGTTGACTGCCTTCCGAATGTTGCCACCAAGTACAGCAAACAGTGTCTTGTTAAGCTCCAAAAGTGGACGTTTCGATTCATTTAACAGCTGCTCCCCATCAGTTATCAACAGTAGGACATATGTTGCTCCAATAGCTGTCTTGTAGACTTTTATTAACAAAGCAAATCTCATCGAAAAGAAGTGTCAGTACTTAATACAAATCTCCCTCCATTTTACCTGTTCATGTGGTATAGAGAAAGTTCCACATATTCCCCACAATTCACTCGAGTACCATTCTGTGTCATGATAGCTTTATATGCTGCTAAGTACTGTATCTGAATTAGCTTGATCAGTATGTAAGGAGGATGGCTCTGTAGTAGAGCTTCTAGATCAGTGTGCACACCTGGAACCAAGATGAAGTGGCATGTGGAGTAGAATTAATATGCACCTGCTAAAAATGTATTATGTTCAACTGAATCGGATTCGGTTGCATGCCTATATATACCGCGACAACGGTGCATTTATGAGCATGCAGGAGCGCTAGGAACTTGAAAACTGAGCTATAGAGATTACAGTACTGGGAAAATACCAACTGAGACTGACTCAAAGCCAGGAAGGAAGCTGCGTAAATCTAACAATTAATTGATTCACTGTTGTTTGCGGGCCCACATTAATGAAATGATTATGTCATGCCCTTAGCAACGTCCGTGACAACCGAAGACCTTTACAGTAGAAATCGTCCTTAAACTTTTTTGCCCACAGTTCAACCCATACCCACAATAACATCTGATTCAGGCATCAGTGGGAGACATTCCGTTGGACACCTCTATGTAGTACATTCGTAATGCAAGCGCTCTTGCATCCCTATCGGACACATTTGGCATGTGTACAGCGAGGGACTCCAATTCCTTGGCTGCACTCTCTGCGATACTAGCATTCGTCCTTCTGCTCTTTGAGGAACTTGCTTCGCTGACCGATCACCCGCTTCAAAGCGGCAGCTTCGGGATTACCTCTTGGAGCCTTTCTTCACTTCAACGTGCCCAAATATGATTTGCCTTTTTACTTGCTCGCTGCCTTTCTTCGCTGGTTGATGTTTGGTTCTTAAAAGAACCGTTTTCGCGATTGAAACCGTTCCCGTCTTCAGCCATAATATTATGAAACTGCAACAATAACGTCACAATTTTAATGAAATTCACAGGAAAATGGCGTGCTTTTTTAAGCCTCAGCGTTTGCAACCAGAATTTCGATAGTAAAATTAACTGTTGCGTCGTAAACATGGGTTTCTATGGTGCAGTCACCATCCCTCGATATAAAAATCGATTTACTGTCGCATATAACGCGCACTGTGCTAAAAGGCATGCTAAACACTTTTCGACCAGGACAAACGTGTCTCGCATGAAAAAACCAAACGTATTTCCCGGGTTTGAAATATGATTCAGCCAAACGTTGGGCAGTTTTTTTATTCTCTTATATACCAAATTTTGTGATCATCCGCTGCCTCAGATCTGAGAGATATGCTATAAATCCGGACTGGGACACTAAAAAACAAAAGACATGTCAATCACGTGATACTTCCTTATTTCCAGTACTTGTTTACAAATGTTTGGTCAATAACACTGTGTTGTCAGATTTGCAATACTGCATACTGTTAATTTTTTTAAAAATTCAAATTAACAGTAAATTAAACACACCCAAAAAATTTTAAGGACATGATTTCCACTGTAGAACGTGAGCTTACACAAAAACAGCGGGAAGTGCAAATCCCCATTTTAATACCGTACAAACAGAGGAACATCTTTTTTACATTTGCACTACACCACGTGGCGTAGTTTAATAGCTAGGGAAAGCTACGGGCCTTGAAAGCGGGTTAGTCTCCTCCGCACCTCTTCGGCGCAGAAGCGATTCTCTACGAGCTGGACAATCAAAAAGCTGAAAACATAGCTGATTCGTAAAGGAAACTGAAGGTACTATTTGATGCTAGTAGTGGTTTGTAGCCACAGTTTTTTTTTTTTTTTTTTTTTTTGTTTTTTTTACACTAATAAAGTACACAAAAATGGGTACGGCGCGTATCGTTTACTGTGGGATTGCAGCTACATAGTGTGAGTGTTCCTTCATACACAGATGGGACTCATCTGCTGGGCCAAAATTGCCCTGGCATTTAGCCCCATGATGCTGAGGCTGAGCGATAGGCCACAACCTCTTTTAGAGGTTGGGATAGTTGTGTGGCTATTTTTTACATTGATGGCTTTATTGTCCCATGCATCCCCAAACACTTCTGCAGCCAAATAGTGTTCTGAGAACCTATTAGCGCAATTGCAAGTTCTGAGAACCTCAATCATTCCATCTTGTGCTATTTCGAATTGACCGCTATGTTGCTGGCAGAGTATTAAACTTACCGCAATAATTGCCAATGCCTTTGACACTAAGTTCTTCACGATAAGGCTTCAATTACAATAAGCCGTGATCACAAAGAACTTTAAATTAGTGTAATTTTTCAGTGTTGGCAATTATTATGATATTCTGAGGAATAAGGACTGAGATTACCCCACCCACGCAATATCATCAGCCACAAACAACCCGGCCATCACAGAGCCAATGCAATATCCCATCTGCTTATATCTCTGGAGCTACCATGCAGAGTACTATTTTGCACCAATGGTCTAATTCAGTGGTTCAGGATCTTAACTGCAGCAAGGTAAAGTGTTACAACCACAACAGCTCAAACCGGTATTACCCTTGATCCTGACACTATTGAACGTGAAACGTGTCAGGTGCAAGAGGGAGTGACCTACGATGGCCATGTTGGTCGCGCGCTGAGACACTTGCGCCGCGCACTATTGAAGTTTACACCGCGCACTTTTTGAGGTTTACATCATGCACCGCACACTAGTTGAGTTTTGCATCGCGCACTAATCGAGGTTTGCACCGCGCACTAATCGAGGTTTGCACCGCGCACTAATCGAGGTTTGCACAGCCACAGCGCGGGATGTCTGATTTGTTAGGTTACGTCACCTTTTTTAAATTAAAGCGCAGTACGTCCACTCCTTTCTTTTTCGTATGATGCCGCAAAACGATCCAGAGGATCACGCGGGCTTGTTGTAGTACGTACGACTAATCCGTACGCATACATACAGGACTTATCGTGCGGTATTGGAGGCAACATAAGACCGTTGCCGTGATATTTGCTTATTTAGGTTATTTACTCGCAATCTCTGGATTGTTTTGCGTCATCATAAGAACAAGAAGGGATTCGTTAGAGTGGACTGCGCTTTAATTAAAAAGAAAAGGTAACAAATCAGACATGCCATAGCAGTGCGCTGTGCAAATCTCAATTAGTGCGCGATGCAAACCTCAATTAGTGCGCGATGCAAACCTCAATTAGTGCGCGGTGCATGATGCAAGTGAAACCTCATAAAGTGCGCTGTGCAAACTTCAATAGTGCGCGGCGCAAGTGTCTAGGGGCGCGGCCACCGTAAGTGACCCCAATACACGCGTAATTGCAAACGTCCGTTAATTTTCCGCGCACGCGCTCATTGAAATGTATGGAGTGACTTACACTATTTGTTCTCTATACGTATTAAATGCATATATTGATTTTTCCAGAATTCAGGGAGATCAAAGGCATTGCCTTATATCGTTCTGAACTTTAACACAAATTTTTAGTCCTCATTTAGTAGTGTCCACATTCAAGTAACTGCATTTTTATAGATAAGTATAGAAATCTTAAACAAAGCAGTGTTTTTTCATGACTTTTGTCATTTTTTCTGTGTATTGGTGAAAGAAGTTAAGTTTTCCAGAATTTGTGATGTTCATAAAATCATCACTGAAGACTTTGACTGTATTTTAGCCTTTTACATCCTGTTTTAATAGTGTCCAAAGTCATTTTTAGTCATCAAGGTTCACTCAGCGGCCATTTTAATACTGATATCACCATTACATATACTGTACCGTGATGACAGGTTAGAGCTGAACTGGACAGAATATATTAACAATACAGTCACAAATATATCATCTGCCTAAACGATGGTTACCAAGCAACCTATATATATGTTGCCCGCGCAATACACAATACACATTATTCAGGATTATTGATTTTCACATGAATCTTGAATATAGTGGTTTATATATTTACCATGAATAATAATAATTATCACCATGGTTTTATGAGGCTAAATACAGTGCATAATTAATTTTACCTGATTTACTAATGTCTATACATCGCCCCTATTCTTAAGCCACCGTGTATTGTGTCACAAAAGGCACCTTTGAACAGTGTGAAACCATGTTCTGAGATCGGCAGGGTCATGAGCCAGCTAGTGGCACTTTTCTCCTGTGAGAGAACCATGGATCTTTGTACAGACTTGGGTAGTTTCGGCTGTAGATTGGATGCAAGCTCTTGACTTCACTGCCATTTGGATTGGTCGACTTGATTTTTGGTCTGGGATCTGAGCCTCAGTCGTGAATGTTGATATTGGGTGTCCTTTGCTTATGATTAGATTGCATTAAGGTTTTGTGATTGAATTTGACTTGTTGGCTGAGAGTTCGGTAGGTATGGTTATGCCAAGACCCCCAAGTCTTGGGGGCAGGGAGAAGCGCTCGAGGTCTTTCCTGCTAGTGAGAGTTGGGATGTTGGGATCTGAATTATGTGTTCTATAGGTTTGAAGAGACTGTCTACATTTAGTACCCTCCTGGCAAGGTAAATCCACTTGTGAATCCCACTGTGGGTGAATGCTGAGAAAGACGCAAGGTGTTGGGTGTTGGCAATGGAACGTAGGGTTAGTAGTTGGGCGCACCATTTGTCAACTTTCTTTTGCACAAACTGTGTTACATAGTTTGCAGTTCCAAGGGGTGCCTCGAGGTGTGGTCTGCCCTCGTTTATGTTGGTCCCATGAAAGGCCAAGGTGACAGAATTGAGGTGCATGTGTTTAACCACTTGCCATGTTTTTGTGGCGAACCATAGGTGGGTCCAATCATGTGACCAATCATGTGAGAAATTTGTCCCACCACTGCTTGAGTTGGGAGACAGTACCTGTTGTTGTGGCATAGTCAGCGTACCAAACTTGAATGTCCCCCCAGCAATCCCCTGTATGAGTGGCAGAGTGCCCAGAGCGTACATAAGCATGGCGAGCCGGTCACCCTGAGTTCTTCCTTCCCTTGATAGGATTGTGTTCCATCAACAAACCAGAACTGTGGCAAAGGAGGGGCACGACCTCTGAATGAACTCCCAAATTTGTATCTAGAGTAATTAGGCGACATGCCAGGAAGGGGGCAAGACTGATTGGATTAACAAGAGTGGTGCACAGCCATCTTGTGAGGGGTCCTAGGGTCTTGCAAAGCTCTTCTGATGAGGAGTGGAAGGAGGTGCACAGTCACCACCACCCTTAAGAAATTTAGTATTGCACGCAAAGCACACAGTATGGTGACGAAGGCGCCCCCGTTAGGGCGGTTCAATAATTGTAAAAAGCTCGAGATAAGAGATGGGTGTTTTTCAACAACGGATTCGGGTGAAAAGCTGACCTAGTTCTCCTTCGGCACATGTACCCAAGTGTGTGTATTAGGCTGCGTATCGTAAAAATCCACAATCATTCCTCTATGCGATTCCCTATATAGACCCTACTCTACCCACCCATTGCCATGCACTAGATGGGTGTTGTGTCTTGTGTGTGTGTATCTATGTGAGTGTGCATGTTTGTGTGCATGTGTCTGTATGTGCGTCTTTCTGTGTGTGTCTGCATGTATCGGTGTGTGGTCTGTGTGTCTCTGTGTCTCTGTGTTGTGTCTGTGTGTCTGTGTAACTCTGTGTTGTGTCTGTGTGTCTCTGTGTCTCTGTGTTGTGTCTGTGTGTCTCTGTGTCTCTGTGTTGTGTCTGTGTGTCTGTGTGTCTGTGTGTCTCTGTGTTGTGTCTGTGTGTCTCTGTGTTTCTGTGTGTGTGTGTATCTGTGTGAGTGTGTCTGTGAGTGTGTTTGTATGTATGATGTGTGTTACCCTGTGGTACCCTGTGCATGTGTGCATTAACCTGTGTGTGGTAAAAATCCATGTGTCTGTGCATGTGTTTCTGTGTGTGTCTGTGCTTGTGTGTCTCTGTGTGTCTGTGGGTCAGTTTGTGTGTGTGAGTCTGTGTATGTCTGTGTGTGAGTTTGGTGTGTGTCTGTGTGTGTGTCTGTGTGTTGTGTTGTCTTAGTGTATGTGTCTGTGACTGTGTGTGTGCATTTGTATGCTTTCTGTATGTGTGTACCTGTATGTGATAAAAATCCACCAAAGGTCTCGCCATTCCTCTATGCAATTCCCTAGTTTGACCCCTCTACCATCCATTGCCATGCACACTACATGTAGATGAGTGTCCGCATGTTTCTGTTTCTTTCAGTGTTGTGTGTGTGTGTCTGTATGTGTGTCTGTATGTGTGTCTGTATGTGTGTCTTTATGTGTGTCTGTGTGTGTCTTTGTGTGTGTCTGTGTGTGTTGTCTTTGTGTACATGTATGTGTGTGTCTGCGTGTGTGCATTTGCATGCTTTCTGTATGTGTGTTACCCTGTGTTACCCTGTGCATATGTGTATTAACCTGTGTGTGATAAGAATCCACTCTAAAATCCAAAGGTCTCAAACATTCCTCTATGCAATTCCCTAGTTTGACCCCACTCTACTCATCCATTGCTATGCACATTAGATGAGTGTTTCTTTCTGTGTTACTTTCTGTGTTTGTGTGTGTGTCTGTATGTGTGTCTGTGTGTGTCTCTATGTGTGTGCATTTGCATGCCTTCTGTATGTGTGTCACCCTGTGTTACCCTGTGCATGTGTGCGATAAAAATCAACCCTACCATCCAAACGTCATGACCATTGCTCTATGCAATTCCCTAGTTTGATACCACTCTACCCATTCATTGCCATGCACACTACATGAGTACCCATGTGTATACCTGATTAACCTGCGTGTGGTAAAAATCCACTCTACAATCCAAAGGTCTCGACCATTCCTCTATGCAATTCCCTAGTTTGACCCGACTCTACCCATCCATTGCCATGCACACTACATGTAGATGAGTGTCCACGTGTTTCTTTCTGTGTTTGTGTGTGCGTGTGTGTCTGTATGTTGTCTGTGCGTGTGTGTCTATAGATGAGTGTTGTCTTTGTGTGTGTTGTCTTTGTGTATGCGTCTGTGTGTTCTAATTTGCACACTTTCTGTATGTGTATTTCCTTGTGTGTGTGTGATAAAAATCGACCCTACCATCTAAAGGTCACGACCATTGCTCTATGCAATTCCCTAGTTTGACCTCACTCTACCCATCCATTGCCATGCACACTTCATGAGTACCCACGTGCTTCTTTCTGTGTATCTTTCTCTGTGTGTGTGTATGTGTCTGAGTGTGCGCATTTGCATGCTTTTTGTATGTGTGTTACCCTGTGCATGTGTGTATTAACCTGATTAACTTGTGTGTGGTAAAAATCCACTCTACAATCCAAAGGTCTCGACCATTCCTCTATGCAATTCTCTTGTCTGTGGGCAGGTGTATGGGAAACACACCATCTCCTGTAACAGCATTAAGTTAAGACATGCAAACAAAATGCATACCCAGCTAGCTAACATCAAAAAGGCCTGTACAATAAAGGATTTGGTACACTGAAACCTAAGCAGACAAAGGAATCACCACACAATGAATTTCAATTACCTACAAAGAGTAGTTAACACAATTCACCTGAAGGTCTGAAGGAAGGTGGGCTTAACATTACCATAATGGTCATGCAGCCAAGCACAAATCAATCAATCAATCACACACACACACACACACACACACACACACACACACACACACACACACACACACACACACACCATACACACCATACACACCCCATACACACACACCACACATGCATACACACACACACATGAATCACTACCTGGCTAATAAGTTAAAATCCATGCAAATTTTAAAATAGGCTGACAGCGTGATGAAAACTGAAACATGGGACCTGGAATTGGATGACTTTTGCTAAATCACAACAGGCACAAAATGACTTAGAACACAAGTCTTTAGCGCATGCACATGATTAACTGAGCATACCAATGGATGGGCTTTGATTGGAGAGAGAGAGTTGCATAGAGAAATGTAGAAGTCTTATTTGGTTCGTAGAGTCAGTATTGAAAGATTTGTACCCACACAGGGTATCGAACATACAGAAAGCATACAAATGCGCACACACACATACAGACACACACAAATACACACATACACACTGACACACATGCACACACACATGCACACACACACACACACAAACACACACACACACATAGAGAAGCACTTGGACACTATCAATCAAGTGTGCATGGCAATGGATGGACCTTTGGATCCTAGAGTGGATTTTTACCACACACAGGTTCATACAGGGTAGAACACAGGGTAACACAGACAGAAACACGCGAACACACACACATGGACAACACACACACACAAACATACAGACACACACACACATGGACACACACACAAACACATACACGGACATGCATGGACATGCATGCACACTGACACACACAGAACGAAACACGTGGACACTCATCTATCAATCAAGGAGCATGGCAATGGATGGGTAGAGTGGGGTCAAAGTGGGGGAATTGCATAGAGGACTGATACACACACACAACACACACACATACACACATAAATACACATAATCCCACAAATAGAGACTCATTTCTTACCACTGTACAATGGCCACAGAGCTACACCAAGATGAAAACCAACATATCATTAGGACATCTTTTGCTATTAAACCTCTGATTAACCAACTGACATACTGGCTCAAAAAGGGTCTTTAGTAGCTACATGTACTTCATCAAGCTCTTAACACAGATATCTCACAAATAGCTGCTATTTTAGACACACATCCATATAACACTTTAGGGTCCAGTTGGGTCTAGATCGACCATCATCGCATGGCATCAGCATCTGTTGTAATTTAGCAAAAACCCTCCAATTCCATGTCCCATGTTTCAGTCATCCATCATGGTGTCAACCTATTTTAAGATTTGCATGGATTATTTGCCACAGTAGAGTGATTCATAAGTGTCCATATGTTTCTGTGTGTGTGCGTGTGTGTGTGGGGGGGTAGGGTTGTGTATGGGTGTGCGTGTATGGGTGTGTGAGTGTGTGTGGTGTGTGTGAGTATATGGAGTGTGTGTATGCGGTGTGTGTGTGTGTGTATGGTGTGTGTGTGTGTGTATGGTGTGTATGGTGTGTATGGTGTGTGTGGTGTGTGTGTGTGTGTATGGTGTGTGTATGTGTTTATGGATGTGTGTGTAGGGGTGTGTGTATGGGTCTGTGTGTGTATAAGCGTGTGTATGTGTGTGTATGCGTGTGTGTGTGTGTGTATGCGTGTGTGTGTGTGTGTGTGTGTGTGATTGATTTGTGCTTGGCTGTATGACCATTATGGTTATTGGTTATGTTAAGCCCACACACACACAGAAAGAAACACGTGGACACTCATCCCGTGTGCATGGCAATGGATGGGTAGAGTGGGTCAAACTAGCAAATTGCATAGAGGAATGGTTAAGACCTTTGGACCGTAGAGTGGATTCTTATCACACACAGGTTAATACACACATGCACAGGGTAACACACGTACAGAAATCATGCAAATGCACACACACAGACACACACACAAACACACACACAGACACATACACAAAGACAACACACATCTATAGACACACACAGAGACATGCACACAGACAACATACAGACACACATACAGACACACAAACACAGAAAGAAACACCCATCTACATGTAGTGTGCATGGCAATGGATGAGAGAGTCTGGTCAAACTAGGGAATTGCATAGAGGAATGGTCAAGACTTTTAGAGTGGATTTTTACCACATACAAGTTAATCAGGTTAATACACACATGCACAGGGTAACACACATGCAGAAAGCATGCAAATGCACGCACACAGACACACGCACATAGACACATACAGACACACATACAAACACACATACAGACACACACACACAAACACAGAAAGAAACACGTGGGTAGTGTGCATGGCAATGAATGGGTACAGTGGGGTCAAACTAGGGAATTGCATATAGCAATGGTCGTGACCTTTGGTGGATTTTTTATAACACACATGTACAGGGTAACACAGGGTAACACACACACAGAAAGCATGCACACTGAGACACACAGACACACGTACACACACGTACACACACACACACACACACAGAAAGAAAGAAACACGTGGACACTCATCCAGTGTGCATGGCAATGGATGGGTAGAGTGAGGTCAAACTAGGGAATTGCATAGAGGAATGGTCGAGGTCTTTGGTGGATTTTTATCATACACAGGTTAAACACACCTGCACAGGGTACACACATACAGAAAGCATGCAAATACACACACACAGACACACACACAGACACACACACAGACACACACACGGACACACACACAGACACACACACACAGACACGCACACACACACAGAGACACACACAGAGACACACACACAGACACACACACAGACACACACACGGACACACACAAGGACACACACACAGACACAGACACACACACAGACACACACACAGACACACACACAGACACACACACAGACACACACACGGACACACATACAGACACACACACAGACACACACACAGACACACACAGACACACACACAGACATACACACAGACACACACACAGACATACACACAGACACACACACAGACAGCACACAGACACTTACACAAAGACAACACAACACACAGACACACACACAAACTCACACACAGACATACACAGATACACACACAAACTGACCCACAGAGATACAGAGACACACAAACACAGACACACACAGAAACACATGCGCAGACACATGGATTTTTACCACACACAGGTTAATGCACATATGCACAGGGTACCACAGGGTAACACACATCATACACACAAATGCACTCAGACACACTCACACAGATACACACACACACACAGAGACACAGAGACACACAGACACAACACAGAGACACAGAGACACACAGATACACACCGATACATGCAGACACACACACAAAGATGCACACACAGACACACACAGGCACACACACACACATGCACTCACATAGATACACACACACAAGGCACAACACCCATCTAGTGCATGGCAATGGATGGGTAGCGTGGGGTCTAAATAGGGAATCGCATAGAGGAATGGTCGACACCTTTAGTAGAGTGGATTTTTACCACACGCAGTTAAATACACACACACAGAAATACACATAATCACACAAATACAGACTCATTTCTTCCCACTGTACAATGGCCACTGAGCTACACCAAGATGAAAACCACCACATGGGACATGCATGGAATAGACATCTTTCGCTAACCTCTGATTAACCAACTGATAGACGTACTACTGGCTCAAAAAGGGTCTTTTGCAGCTACATGTACTTAATCAAGCTATTAAAACACAGATATCTCACAAATAGCTAATATTTTAGACACTCAGCATCCATACAACAGTTTAGGCCCAGTCGGGTCTAGATCGGCCATCCCAGCATGTAACTTTTGATCGCTAATTGCTATAGAGCTGGCCAGTTCGTTAGCTCCAACAGAGCTCATGATCAAACTCAAAGTGACAAAATATAGAATTTAATACTCCTAATGCTGTAACCTAGTGCAGGCCCTGTATGCAAGGACACCCTGTATGTACGTTGCCAATGGGGAGGTTCTCAGTGCCTATTAGGGGTAATGTCACACACATGCACGCACACATACACACACACACACACACATAGAACACATTTACATACACACTAGTGCTTTGCTTGCACAGAGGATCTATTATCAATGCAACAGGCAACCCTCAGGTCAAGATAGAAATGAGAAAAGAGCATATAAGTCCAGCACAAACAAGTACTAGTGACAAGCTGGGGTGGACTGAACGAGAACGTGGGAGGGTGACACATACATTCCTTTACACTTACAGTCAATAAAACCATGTTGCACATGGCTATTCTAGATCATCAGCAGGGCTCTTTTTGTCAGCAGGTTGATTAACCCCACACACACTCGCAAAGCTCCCAACTGACGGCAGCTAGAGAGATTTAACCCATTCTTCAACAGGGTAGAGACCACACCCAGTCCTCACAACTGACACACAGCTTTAGAGACTTAACGGATTCAAGGCCGAGACATGCATATATGTGTTTACTGTTACCAATAAATTCTTTTGAAAAATTATACTAATTTGAAGTTCTTCATGTCACAGGTTTCAGTTTATATTCCATCTCTGCTTCTTAGAATACCTCTGCATGTTGCCATGTTTAGCTTGATTACGGACAACTCTCCAAAATCTATTTGGCATTATCAGTTAACAGCGTCTAGGGAGCTCACGGTACAGACCATATCCAGGCATCACAACTGATCAGGTACAAACCACACCCAGGTGTCACACCCGTGGCATCAGCGAAGGAGATTCTTCCTGACTACAAAAGAGCTGTGTGCAAACTCATGTGGTGTGTGTGTGTGCGTGTGTGCGTGTGTGTATGTGCATGTGTGTGTGTTGTGTGTGTGTGTGTGTGTGTGTGCATGCGTGTGTGTGTGTGTGTGTGTATGTGCATGGTGCTCCCGCACACGCCTTGCGCCAGTGGTGTAGCCAGGGGAGTATTGCACGCGAGGGCAAGGGTCCCCCAGAACATTTTTGAGAGTTATTTCTAAAATTTAAAATGTTCTGGATCTGCACATCTATCATCATAAGATCCTCAGTGAATTTAGTAATTCTTCCATTTTTTATTAACTGGGAAGCAAATCTGTCAAAAACATTGAAGCCATCTTCCCCCGATTATCACGTCACATGCGTATACTGAAATTTGAACGTTTACAACTCGAGGCTCAAGCCCACCGATTCATTACTTCAGGAGTGAGTATTATTGTTATGATGATGACCTCGGCTGGTAGGGCCTACGTAGCTACGCCACTGCTTCCGCATATATTGAGTGCGATGTGATAAAGAGGTACCTCTATATTCATGTTTAATTTCGTTTTCATTCTAAATGTACTATTTGCACTGTTGAGTTCCAACAATAGTCGAAAAGTTACACCATCTCCTACAAGGTAAAGGTCCAAGAGTGGTACCACGCTGACGAAGATAATGGACACCCAACAGCAAAACATTGTAAGTTGGACCGGAAGGCATAGTGCAAGGGATATAGGTGGCCGACGAATTAAAAGTAGTCTCATAAAATATACAACAGGATAGAATAACAGAGATGCTGATACAACTCGATGGCAATATACCTGCCCCTCTTTGTCTTCCAAATAATCCAGATATGTTGGGTGAACATGCATGCAAACGTTAAGGATGTGGAGGTATGTGCGTGTATGTGCATATGTATGGGTGTCGTTTGACAACTATCAAAACTTCCAAATCCTATACTGCTTCAAGCAGCTCCATTATGCAGTATGCCAATTGGCAGAAAGTGGAAAATGATTGTGGTTGAAATTCTGCAAAAAGTTTCAACTAACATCAACAAACGGTAATCGATATTTGATGGTCAGTACATGTACTTTAAATATAGGCTGAAGCTAATCCACCATAACTGAGGCATTATAGTGACTTGAGCTTAGCTGCACCTTTGGGTTGCCTGACATAATCCATTCTGATCAATTAAGGTTGTGCTTTATTGCTTTGCAATTTGTGCATGCAGGACGCTTTTGGAGTGAAGAAGTCTCATATATTGCGTATCCACAAGGCTATGGTATGATATAATGATTTAATCGGTCACTGCTGCTAACAAACGATTTAATGCTGCTAACAACATGTGGAGAGTGAAGAGGATTGGGAACGTCATTTGTCTGGCTTTGTTCGAAGTTCATTTAGTAACAAGAGGGTAAATCCATATATATGATTTAAAACTTTGGATCAGCGTTAAAGCCTAGCTGTCGACCCGATTTATAGTCGGTTGACAGACTTTGGAGCCGGTTGACCCGTGCTTTAAAGCCGGTCACTTAATTCCGACAAGTGGTTGTAAAGAATCTCATTAGAAATTCTGCGTGCGAGCGTGTCACTTTTTTTTTGGTCTTTGCCATTGAAATCAAAATCGACACTCGAGAGAAGGAGTTTGGCATTTTTCTTTCCGAGAAGTCTTTCTCCACTAACAGGGGAACCAGCGTCTTTTATAAAGACTTTGGAGAAAAGATTAAAGCAGCCATAAAAGACCCATCATATAGGCTGACAAAAGAAGAGTGACTTCCAGATTTTTAACATCCCTAGTCTAGGAGCTTGGAATGTTTTGGTTATCTTCATATAAACCGTATAAGTGCATGTATTCAAATATGATTCCATTGTCTTTCAGCTGTTGTGTGTGTGCTTTACATTTATTCTCATTATATAATTTTTGTCGACCAGATTCAAAACTTCTGTTTATTTATATATCTAAAACACAAGATACGTATTATCGAGGAACACGTGGGTGTGCAAGCAGAGTAATTATTGTATATATAGACAATAATTACTCTGCTTGCACATGCATATTCAGATGCTTTCTACAAGGCAAATAAGAGAACTTTACAAGTTAAGGCCTTAGTCGGTAGACCTGTATGGTTTGTTAACCGGGGTGGCGAGGTCCATTATCTTGCTTGCATAGGTTCATCACACCCACGTGCTCCTTGATAATACGTATCTGGTGTTTTAGATATATAAATAAACAGAAGTTTTGAATCCGGTCGACCCGCTTGAAAGCAGGTCAGTTTTGCATATAGGTTTACATAGGTTTAAAGCCGGTAGAACTAACTGGAAGTGGGTCGACCCGCTTAAAAGTGGGCGACCAGCTGTAAAGCGTGTCGGGTTTTAAATCATATTGAATTTTTTCCGTGAAAAGAGAACTAACGTATACATTATAAAATTTCCAGTACGCGCAATAGTTTCGTTGAAAACTAAAAATTCTGTGCCTTGAAACTTCATAACAGGTACTCCGATTCTCAGTGCGTAAGAAGTAATGTATAGAGGACATTTCAGAGTTCTAGAATATGTAATCTTGAAAAAGCATGTCCTATTCGCGGAAACAATCCCATATTTGCCACCCTTTTTAGCATTATTATCTAGCTTTTATGTGCTATTTCCCTATGTATACTCTCCCTATATAGGAACATGCAAAAATGCATACCCTACAGTGTACAGTTTTTAAAATGCAAGCAATTTTATTTTTATTGTTTTTCGTGACCTCAGTCAGTTCAGTTGAGCATATCTTTAGCCAGGCTGCCTGTGTGGGCCGTGTATTGTACAGCAACCACCAGATTTCCTCATTGGAATGGCTGCCCCGCATGCCAGCAATAATCGTAAAAGATACCGGCTGTACAGGCTCTTTTGGGGCTGCTAGACCATCTTGGGTTTTGGCAGCACCCAACATACCTGCTTTGTAAGCAAGCCCACTCACTCCACACATCACTGCATACGTGAAGTCATGCTATTCCGCATACGAACTGTGAGTGTTTTGACACCAGTACTAAAAATGGGTGCATAAATGTATCATTTTACATTTCCCACACCAGGAGATAACCAAATCTAGAGGGTGTACCATACACTGCGAATGTACCAATACTTTCTTAGTGCTCAGCGAGTATGACACATACAACATGTGTACGCTAGCTGAACAAATGCATGTACGCACAGGCACGACACGCAATCAACACATACCATATGATCTTGCATGTGACCACAATACCATCTGTAGAGATATGCCAAAGTAAAATCCAATGTAATGTATGGTATTTCTTAAACGAGCTGTTAAAAGAACTGTTTAGATGCTCAAGAATAACTGTGGAATAATGGTAAAGACTTGCCTGAAAGAGCGTGAGTAAAGAGAGGTAGCTATAAAATCAGCAAACTTTTGGTTTGGTGGTGTAAAAAGAATATACATTTACATGTATGTACATGTGCATGTATATGGCACAGTACATGTACTTATATATCTATACACACTTCAAACATCACCCCATGCACATTCAGTCGTCATGCATAAACAAACACATGCAGACACTGACCAACACATGCACGCACACTGATCAATACATGCACACCAATGACACAGGTGTCGGATGTGTGCATCAGGAGAAAGCGAACCCTGCACCAGAGCTACTCAATTAGCTACTATTACTGTCTGCTCTCCAACTATTTCCAAGACACAGAGCAATATGACAACACCATATACAACACAGGCCATGACATCACCTTCTAGTCTTCTACATCATCATCATCGCCTTCATAGTCAAGAAGATACTCACCATCATTATCGTCTTTAGGTGACATGTGCAACACTTTGCTCTCTTCTCATTCTGGAAGAGATCTGGAGGAAAAAATTTGGAAGGAGCCGTTTTCATAGTAAAATGGTTTTGCAATTCCATACAGCAATGTATCTCTGTTTCTTTCAATGTACTGTCGCCAGATGTCTTATGCAAATTGTTAGGTTTTGTCAACCAGTACATTGTAGCGATCAGGCCTATACGATACTCCGGATACACACGAAGGCTGGTAACCGTTTGCTGTTTTAAACAAAGTACAGAGTAAGATACAATTCTTAAAAGGGTTTAAAAGTAAAGAAACATACCCAGTCCAAAACAGCCAAATTCATCCTCATCTGAAATGTACAAGCATAAGTCTGAAAATGAATCCACTTTGGCAAATACATCAGAAGTAGGTGATTGAAGGATTCAATCCAGAAAGTATCCCGGCACTAAACATTTGCATACACATGCTTATGTACACACATACAAAAGTATGTACACACAAATACACATATACATATACACATGTACTTATACAAATAGGAGGCATACCCGGCAGTAAAACTCCATGTAGCGATAAAATAGAGTCTTTCTCAGAGCCTTTTCGTAGCCATTGATGGTGTCAGGGTTGGTTAAAAGTACCTTCAGTAGGAGGTACCCTGCAGCACAACATGGACTTTCCAGATGACACAATGTATGACAACCCTTTGTTGAAAAGAGTAAAAATGAACAGACAGGTATCAGGTGTAAAAGAACGCACATGAAAATGGCCATTATCTTGTTACGAAGGACATCCGAATCATGATTGCAATTTTTCATGCACCAATACAGATGAGTTTTGCTGCTTCTGGCTATTGGAGTAGTATAACAGCATGCAGCAGTAATAGTATTAATATAACACATCCTTATCTGAAAGCTGGGTGAACCATGTGACATCCCAACCATGAACTGCACCCTGACATATTTTTTTCTTTCTTTGCAGCATTCTTGGTGCCTACATGAATGTACTAAAGCCACATGACGATTGTGATATGTGGTACTGCATAAAGCACCCATCATGCCGCGTATCGTACGAATTCACAATGTCAAGTTCCTCAATGTACCTTTTCACTTGCACTTGGTTATCATGGGCAACCTCTGTTACATTCAAACCTATATGGCGAAGAAAACATCCAGCTATATGTACAGTGTGATATTACCTCTAGCAATTACTTGAGTAAGCACTCTTCTGGTACACTCCATCCACATATCTAGGCAGTTGTGTACTCAGGCCTCGACATTGTGCAGATCCCAACAACTCTGTGTGCACTGAGGGAGCCGTGTGCATCATTGGATCACTGCATTATCATACATACCTTCCTGTCAGACATGGGACAGTTGTGTGGTTTGCGAGTCATGGCAAGCATCAGTCATCACCCACTGTGTGCACAACACAAAATATTTTTTTAATTTAAAAGAGGGTCAGTTAGCTTACCTCTCCATTGGTGTGGTATTCAGGGTTTGTTTTAACCAAAGCTATGGCCTGTTGCGCATTGCCTGCGTGTTTTCAACAACACTCCGATAGTGGAGTTTATCATACACTTCCCATTAATAGAGCTTGCAGTCATCGGCAATATACATATGAATGCAAGCCCCAAATGTCAATGCAGAAGTTGATATACTGCCTTGGAAGCATACCTGCACGTGTGAATGCATGGACAAAGCCTGACAAAAAAAAAAAAAAAAGACCAAGAGTAACAAAATTATGGCATGTAATTTATGTATGGCACTCCGTTGCGGACAAAAGTATATCAAACCAAAAAGGTGTATCAAAACAAACTGTGGGTTTGTTTCTCCAGATATCGGGTGTCAAATAACCGCAACAAAAAAAAGGACGTATCAAATGTTACCAAATATGGTATGCGTGATAAAAAAGGCAGGTCAAAAACAAAAAAGGGGGGGATCTCAAACTTGCTCCAACTTTTACTGTGTCGAACCGGTTCCATACTAAGAGCTAAACAGATTCTGCAACAGCGAACGGGAACGGATTCGGTAGTCGTCGGAACCCGACTGCACGGTTAACGTTTACTATCTCGTACCCACGAACTGGTAGTAAACTGCGTAGGTATCAGTTTCAATTAGTGCGATTTCGTTTTTAGACACAGCGACGCTCATATGGATTCATTGTCGATCAAGGAAGAATAGATCACTAAGTGGTGGACCACGGATACGGGACTGTTTTGCTAAGTACCAATTGAGCGAGCACAGTTGGTGTAAAACTAAATACCGGTAATGCATACCCAATTTGTTGTCGGTTCTCAAATCTCATATGCAGAAGAGGTGTGGCAGAGTCTTGTTTCTCTGCTCAGTTGGTGAGTCTCCCGATGGTGCCAGGCTCCATGTACAGCTGGGTTTGATTGATACCCTACACACACATGCATGGGAGGGAGTCTTCTTCATTTCTAACTAATCTAAGGTCTCCTGCCTAGGTTGCTCCCACTGAAACTGTCATCTGCGCATTGTCAAATCCATCTGATTGTGGGTGTGATGATACTTATGGTCATATGCAATGTCACAATCAAACTTTGACAAATGATTGAACAGTTGTGCTTTGTTGCCAAGTGAAACAGTACCATTGCACACTTCTGCTACAGGGCCCACCTCACCCAAGATCACAGTTACTCCCACCCAGCCAACGTCCTGATACCCAACAGATGTCGTGGGGTAATTCAGCTGCCTCTGACCTGTGTGTCATTTTGCCACTGCTAAATTCAAAAGGTTGAATAGTCAACAAGCAAGGAATGGATGACCAATGTGCAGGGGGCTCTGGTGGGTCAAACTTTGGGAGAGGAAGCCATGGATTGCCGGCCTCCCACCAAGCTACTACTGCATAGCCAAGGCTGTTCAGTCGAGACAGCCACAGCTATCCAAACCAGTCTCGGACACACTTTTGGTGTTTTAAATATGTATTTGATCTTATGCTATGAAGATGTGGCCTGTAAATTATAATATCAAATTGAACAAATATAGTACAGCAATAGGCATCAATGTCAGCATCAATGGTCAATTTCAGTTGCTGTGGCATTTCAGAAGTCAGTGGTACAAGTGGTGCAGAGAGTGCAATATCACCAATGTAGTCTTCACATGAGGTTAGAGCTTCTTCATCTAAACTATATATATCATCAGGTATGAAATCTTCAGGGAGTGCATAATAGGGAAGATTGTCCATGTATCTTAGGTGCTCTTCATTCATCATTCCTTGATAGTACAACTGATATGGTGACAGATTGTGTTCAGATCACATCGGGTGGTTATTAGTTTGCATACAAAATTCTGCTAGAAACTTTATTGATTTGTCCAAGATATACATAATGAAGGGCAAATAAATGGACATTGTCCATCGGATCCAACAAGCCTTCATATTCAAGGTAATTAAATAAGGCAGTAAACTGGTGAATTGCAACCCACCTTACTTCCCTCCACAGTCGCTCTATTCGAGTGTTGTGAACAAAGATACCTGTTATAAAACTTTTCCTGTTGAACCCTCTAGTTTCAAGCATCCACCTGGCGTATCTATATATTCCGTTCCTTGGTCTGTCCTGATCCGTGATGGTCTCTGCAAGCACTGAGGAAAAGATCGAACACTCTGCCTGCTCTATTATTATCGGAGCACTGTAAATATGTAATCATTCTTGAATATCCATCAATTCCTGCAGATATCAAAGTAAAAGTTAACAATAATGTCAAAATCTCTTATACACAGTTATATTATGTTCAAGCTGTACATAAATTCACATGACCTTGAATGAATACATGACAGTGCAAGTAACTATGTCCCTCAATTTAGGCAATGATGAACTGCGTTTGCCAATTGAAATATTCAAGGCTATAATGAGGGAGAATTAAGATCAAAGTTTTATTAAAAACTTGTTATGTGTGTGCAAATAGTAATAATCTGCATGCACAAAACTGGTACTACAAAAATAACTTCAGTCTTAAATACTATGAAGAGAACAGTTCTAGAAAACACTCCCCATGCTCTGCACAGGCGCAATGTATAAATGGCCACTATTTATACATCATGCCTGTGCAGGGATTGGAGATTCTTCTAGAACTGTTCTATTTAAGGCTGATATTATTTGTGACTAGCCAGATTTTGTGCCTGCTGATTATTAGTATTTGCTGTCATTACACTGTCGCTTTGCAGTAAACTGAGCATAAAAAAAAGTAATGACATTGTTTCTAAACATTAAAATGAGATCTTTCATTATTTAAGACTTTGTGCATTTAGTTTCTGTACAGCTGTTCTGTATCCAAGAGGTATATAATGTGTGTACAATGTTTTGTTGTACACTGCATTGTGTAAGTTGTAGATGTGGTAATGATGAGATGTGGCTCTAAGAGGATGATCTTGCATTCGTTAGGCTGTATATGCATATTTTGGGGGGAAGGGGATGATTAAATGTACAGTTTATTTGAAAAAAACAAACATTAAACATTAAATGCTGAGGTCAGCCTCTAGTGAGAGAGCAATATTAGTAGCCAATGTGTCTCACCAGTATTTGATTGCTTATGACTTTATTGCTTTTAATTTACTTGACTTCATTGCATTAGCATGTGATAGGTAACATAATTAGTTGTCAATGTATAAATTTAGTTTTATGTGTAATGATTAAATAAGATCTTCAAACACATTTTGAAAAGTTGACCTCATATTCAACATGTAACTAACAACTCAATTTTAGCTGTGATGCCATGGTTAGTAATCTTTAGCTCTTTGCCATTAGTTTGACAAGCTCACTTTGCAAGTGAAGAAACTGGTACATGAGATAGCTATTTTGTGGTTCCTGTAGAGCGCCAAGCCTAAGAGCAGGGCCTCATGAATACCAAATGCTCTGCTGATGACATCCATAATGCAAGAAGTGGTCTTCTGGCATTGCAGAGAACAGGGTCATGTGAAAAGGAATACTCCTACATGGAGGTGTGAAATGAGAATGAGTTTTAATGTGCTGGTACATCTACAGTAAGTTACAGGATGCTTCTTTTGAAACATGTTGTATCATCTGATGGTTGCACCCTTTTTTAATGGAAATAGGTGGGCTAATGAAATATTAGTGGCAAAGAGCCTTGCAAGAGAGTATAGATTTCTTTGTTGCTCATGGCTACGAAATTGATCACAGTACCCAGGGATTCCGGCTGAACTACAAATGAGGTCTCTGCACAGCTTGAGCAACTTTGTGGTTTGCTGGATCTGGAGACCCTGCTCATGGAGCTGGTGACTCCCATCATCACAATAGTACAAATCATGAACCCAAACCTAAATACCATCACACTCCACAAAGGATTTGGATGGATGATAAGCATCATTCTGTTTGTGCAACCCCAGAATGTAGCAGGGTATTATTACGAGCCTAGTTTGTGTTGCAGAAGACTTTTCATCTGAAGAATGGAGAAAAAGGATCTATTACACAATTCTCTAGCTGATATCATAATATAGATAGAGTAATTATACATGCATGTCAAGTGGGTAAGTGGAAATGATTCTAAAGCAACATGAAAAATGCGAAACCAGTTAACACGTCAGCTACCCTTCATCACCATGTGAAGATGAAGAAATTAGTGTAGAGCATGATTGATAACAAGGTGATTGAACCTTCAAATGGGCTATGGGTGTCTAATAGTGTGGCGATGAAACAAGACAGTTCAACCAACCAAGTTTGTGTTGTTTCTCTGTTCACTTCCCTACCAAAGAATACTGTTGGAACATACATTCTAGACTAGACAAAGCAATGATAGATTTTGAATTTGAATTCCGATATGCTAGTGGTGATGGTCTGGGCACAGTGAATTGGGGGTGCTGAAAATGTGATTTAGGCAAGTCATTGTATGCAAGCAGATCATTAGAAAGGCAAAAACAAAATACTGTTTTATCTGGAATAAAAATGGGTAATTGATCCACATATTTTGGGAAGACCATTTACAGTATACAGACATACCACAGCACACTCCAGTGGCTATGTTCTTTCAAGGAACCTGAAGGACAGGCCAGATTGTTGGAATTGCTAGCAGAGTACAAACTAAAAGTCCACATTACTCAGGAGAAGCAATACTGATGCTACCCAGCCAGGATGAAATTTCAGCAGCATAACACTGGATGGTACTGACAACTGGCTGTTACACTGACAGTACTGGAGATTAATAAATGTCTACAGTCAGTTATTCCTTTCAGCCGGGTACTAACTATACTTGCATAGCTTTACAACCCTCTGGCCTCATGGCAAGGTACTGGAGAAGGTTCAGTGTATATTTTAATGGTAGGGCAACGCCATGATGTGCAGCAATAATGACCAGTGTGATTCATGTACATGTAAGTGTGTTTACAAAGTTGGTTCACGCTAATACCACCACATCCCATTGCAAGCAGAAGTTTTCTACAAGCCCTACACAATTAATAGCTACGCATATACTTTACAAAAATTAATATGTGTTTATTATCAGAAATTATTTACCAACACATGGACAGAAGCATTTTCTATCCCAGATTACAGTACTAGCTAGTGTATTTGTTTTAAATTTGTTCCAGCTGTTGGTGCATCGACATATTGCATACAGATCAGAGGAAATGTTTTGAATCAGCCAAGAACTCTGTCAACATATAGGAATTGTCATGACCAGAACCACACCCTAGCAGCCACAATCAGATCCTGCAACCTTATGGTAATTTTTATCATACAACATTTATACTAAATAGATTACTAAAATGTTGTGGAACACCTCACCCAACCACATCTTTAATTCATGATTTACATGTAAGTGGAACAAATGTTTATAGGCTGACCAGAATAAGTTGCAAGCCAAAAATTACATCAATTGGCAGCGATACCTCTCTGCCAAAGATCAGCCGGGATGTGTCCGTTACCTCATGGATGGACTTGTATGCCAATATGAGGCACTTTTTCAGTTGCCATTCGCGACACCGACAGCTGAATCTCTATATGGACAAGTCTACCACATGGGCATTGCTAGTCCTTTTGAAGGATGGTAACCCCTAATTCAAGACTCTATCAACATATAGGAATTGCCGCTGAATTGCAATCATGCATTGTCTCCTTGTTCCCCACTGACCCATACATATGTATTTCATACCTAATAAACGAATGAAAACATACCCTCTATGAAGAATTAGTTTCCACCGAACTAGTTTGTGATGGCCATCAAGATGCCTAGATGTAGGATGACATAGTATTAGTATTAAGACAAGAATTTTTTACCTGAATATTACAGTTAGTTTGCAAATTGCACATTAATGCTTTATTAGATACTGTATATAAATATACAACTATGTTATGTCTACTGGAAGAGAGCAAACACAATAAATAATTGCACACTATAAATGGTTCAACTATATATGGGACCATAATGTCCCTTACATGGTAAAAACCGACTTCCTTATTTTAGCACTTCATATAAGACTATTTGGAACGTTCTACCAGATTTTGACCCTTGTGGATTTACATTTATAACATAAAACTCAAATTGCTATAACTTACCAATGGTTAACACTAGCAACTCCCTGTTTTCAACACTACGTCCCACACCATTCCTCTATGTTACAACATATTTTGGTGCCCTGCATAATCGTATTGCCGACGTTACGAGGTCAGATAACCCATCAGATTAAAAACATCTACATCTTTAGGTAGGAGCGTTCAAATCGCTTCAAATTCGGTGTGTACGTAGAGGGGTCCTGTCGCTATTGATGTTCGTTCATTTTTAATTTATTTAAAATAAATATATGTATCTGTTGCGAAGTTAATGCACAATTTCCTGGTCGTTTCGTGCCAATGATTTTGGCAAACCGCGTCCAATTTAATGTATGGGGACAGTATATGGCGCAATTCGCGTGGGAATTTTCAATAACTTTACACAGCTGTATTCTCTTAGTTGATAAAGTACAAACTAACAAATAGAACTAATCAATAGCGACAGGACCTCTCTATACATACAAACGAATTGCTATAACTTACCAATGTCTAACACTTACGACTCTTTCTTCAAAACTTGGTGCCTTTGTTTTTAAAGCTTTGTAGCTCTCATTAATTACTAGTAGCGCCTATCCCAATTTGATCTCATGTCCTATCAGGCAAACTGCACATGTTGATTATTAATATTAAAACTGATGTAGAGAATTAAGGGCAGAATGGAGAACCATAACATGTTTTACTTGATATTACTCTAACATTTGACCTTCCCGAAATGAAGTTATTAGAACTTTTAGAGATACAGATGCATTATTTTTTCACTTTCCATATACCATCATATAATCATATTATCATTAATTCCATAAGATTGATGCCTGCATAACCACCAAGTGATCTGGATAAACTTCTAAAGGAATCAACCTATATGACAATCATAAATGGTTCACGATGGCCAATCACAAAATCAATAACTATCGAATCAAAAATGAACTTATTGATTTCAGAAGAGCTAATATCCAAGCGCATTCATAATATCCCAGGCTTTTCAAACAGGAACTGATGTGTGTGGGATTTTTGGAGTTCTGCAGGTAGAATTACCAAATTACCAAAGAGCTGTTTGTGTATGATGACCAACAGCATTTATTCAGTTTATAGGCCCTAATGGAAACTCCTTCAAAAAGAAATTACGCCTGCTGAGGTCCAATGCATTAGATCACAACATCACTGAAAGAGAAGGGATGCTGATGGTAGGTAGATCTTTGTGTGCAATTGTGTTGCCGTATGACAGTTAAAATTGTTCCTTAATATATGTGGCTTCTTATAAAAAATAAAAAATAAAAACAACTCTTGTCTAAACCAATACTCTGATACGCCTTTGCCACCAAAGGATTGTATTACTCATTTAGTACCATTTATGAAGTCCAGGGTAAATTAACTTTAATATCACGTTTTGTCTCTCAGCATCTTTTTGGCAACTAGCCAAAAACAGCTTTATATGTGATGAATCATATAATTTGTTCAAGAAACATTCTTACTTGATAAAGTGGATAGATACAAGATTACAAGGCAATGGTGGGATAAAGAAGGAAGTAACATCAATGAATAAAACAGATCTACAACCATATTCGACCACATTATAATTATATGAATTAAATTATGACATGACTATCATGTTACTAATTGCCCTTTTAGGATTATGTTGAGAAACATAAGGCTTATCCTTTGGATATGTTGCATAATACGCAGTGGGAGCTATCCATTCCATTCCATGGCAATGTAAACAAAATGTGTGGATAGCACGGCTGTTATACACATATCAAAATAATTTAAATTGTTTTTGGCCCAATACTTGCACTACTTGCCAGTAACATTAATGTAACTAGGTCCTTTCAGTGTCCAAATGGTAAGAACCGTTTAGCTGTGCACCAGTGTGTACAGTTGTACCCCAACAATATTTTTGAACAAAAATTGAAAGTAGTTATGTATTCATAACTAATACTGTCTATACATATTCTGTATCATCAACTAACGAACTAACAAGTGTGATAAATGCACTTCTGTGACTTCAAATTGAGCTTGATGGCCATGCATGCTGAGTAAGACATTACAAGACATTCGTTTTGAAATATTATTGCTGTGTACTTTAGATGATAAAGTGCAAGAATTACTATATATGCTTATTTCCTTTAGGTTCTACGTGGCTGCACTACTGAATTTTATTACAGGTCAAAGTTCAGCCCCGCCAAGGGGGACTCAATTCAGATTAAATTCACAAATAAATCACAACTTTTTCACAGACTGCTGCTTTAGGACCATACACCTTCCTACAACAATGAATATGCTGAACAGTTCTTTGAAGCTATGGACACTGCCATTCTAGGTGCTGGAAGCTATTACCTAAATACATAATGCCACTGTCCCCTCAGATGTTGACAAAGCAACTTAAAAAAAAAAACGTCATGTGACAAAAACCAGCTATACAGTCTCTGCAATTATTTATGCTACATAGGCATATAATTTTCAAGCAAGTACAAGACCTGTGAGCTTATAATCAGCATCTTTCATGACTTAATTGATAGTGGGGTGAATAGATTGGGACATGCATCTTGCTTTCCTCAGGCACAGACTTAATTGTAATCATGGTAATCTCAAGATGGCACCACCAAATCCAAAACATCACTATTCTATACAACTCTCTACAAAATGCTTGTACATAATGGAGCTGTGGCTACTCTTACAGTGTGTGATACTATAATTAGTTTTCTTGTTCAACATCTCACATTGAATTTTAGCACTGGAGTTATTGTGTGTCCCTGAGTTCTCCATTGTGACATTAGGCAGGGGAGATTTAATCTTTTGTACAGTTCTGAGCTAGTAACACTGCCATTTTCAATACATCATTGAAAGAAATGCCCACTAAAATCAATTATTATACCCTTAGGTGTGAATGACCTGAAAGATAAACAAGAGAGAGTACTGTATAGTAAGTAGTACATCTATGGGAACTTTATAAACGGATGTGAGAAATACCTCACATTCATACATATGTAACAGCTAAACTTAATGACCTACTTATCTGCAGTAAATGACTAGACTGTCTGGCTTTTTCATGTAGTGCATGTGACATGTGACCTTTACACTTCCCTTGTATCCCTGTTTAAGTGCATTGGATTGTATGTAGAGAATATCTTTCTTGCATATGAGAGTTGGTGGCAGAACCAGTCCCTGTTACAACCTAGATCATCACACACACACACACCACACACACACACACACACCCACACACACACACGTGCACACACACACACATGCTCTGCTAAGCATCGGAGACAAACTTTGTATGAGGATATACATGTAATTGGCTGTGGCATTGTCTCTAACATGTGCAAGTTCAGCCTGACTTAAGGTATGAGAAGACACCAGCCTTAGCTCGCGAATCTGGCGGATCTGCTGGTACTAATAGCTAGGCGGAAGGCCAGACAAAACAGGAATCCATGGTCTCCACCCACTCTCTGCATGCTTCTTTGATTGGCCTTTGACAGCTGGCCTCCAATAATTTAGAGGCGGCGAAGTGACACGCATTTCAACGGCTGCTGGCTTACTAGACCAGTTAGGTATCAGGATGTCGGTTGGGGTAAGAGGGTCTTGGGTAAGGTTCTTCACCTTAACACATCAGGTGGGCCATGCGGGCAAAAACAGTCGGGCATAACGGGATCAATATATGCCCGTGGTCGTGATATATTCTTCCTTGAAGGACAGTATGAGCGTCGTAATTTTGCTGTGTCGATGTAAATCCATGGGCGTACGCAGGGGGGGGGGGTCCCTCCCAAAATGAGGTCACCAGTTTTAACTATTTGTTGATTACTCCACTTGAATTTACTTTACGCCGGACAGCACCCCCCTCCCCCGCTCGTTGAATCAGCTGAGCCGACGGCGGACAGCACCCCCCGCTCGTTGAATCGGCCGGAGGCGGACAGCACACCCCCCCCCCCCCCCCCCCCCCCCCCCCCCAACCGCTCGTTGTATCAGAGATAATATAGAGGGATTGGAAACGCATCACGTGCCCCATAGAATACGCGCTTGGCCGTGCGTGCCATCCGACATCGTGTGAATCGCACGTTTTCATAAGTGTGAAACGAAGGTCTGAAATCGGTGGTTTGTTTGAACAGAGATAATCTATATATTATCTCTGGTTTGAACAAAGAAGTAGGGGAACTTTTTATTGTGGTGTAGCGGTATAGGGTGCAATAGGTACTACGTGCGTTATTTTTTTGAAAGGATAGAATTGTCCCGTCGCCCAGGTTTATACGTATTTTGAGCTTTAATGGCGATAGTCCGTGCCAAAGTTTTTGTGGGGGAGAATCTTGGGAATCCGTGGTTCTTTTCTTCTAAGATTAGCTATGTAACATGCCATGGGATTAACTCTCGAATCGCGTTGTTTCTTTGTAGCGACGGTGCTCTGAACAAGCCAGGTAGGATGTCGGGTATAGTAACTTTGTGGGGATAGTACCCCTCATCATGCACGTTACATGTCTAAAAGTGGTATTGCCTTGTAGCTCTTGCTTTGTATTTTTGAGTCCAATAATTTTTTTGTGCAACTAGTCACTTTTTCACGGCATGCGCTTCTTCAAAGGTGATGGGTGGGAGAAAATTCAGACTAGCGCCACACCTAAAGAATGAAGAACGTTCGAAGAAATCGGCTTTGGTCGTGTCAATAAGCGAGAGAACATAAGCGTTCATGTCTTGTCAGTGACTATTACACCATCACAACTTGAGACTACGGTGCATGGATCCACAGCCATTGACTTGCACAGTCTCTGTACCACTACAAGTTTTGTCAGACGGTGTTGCTTGATCGACTTGCAGCATTGCTCCAGTTGCTGAATCCATTTTCATCTTGGACAGTAGCTGATCATGGCGTGTTGGTTATTTCTAGATTGCGTTTTTTTGGTCTCAAAGCAATCAGCTATTGTCTAACCATTGATCAAGAGCTACAGTGGTCATTGTGCATTCAGAACAGGAAGATCAACCATGATACTTGTAGCTTGCTGTCTAGTTTCCCTCCAGTGGTTAGTTCTGTCTCAAGCTTAATGAGCATTCTGGGGGTCTTAGACAATTCAACAGTGTGTGCTGGAAATCCAGATGCGGACCTTGTACAGCAATGGCATCATCATCATCGTCCATCATCGTCATCATCATCATCTATGTCTTTTCCATCGTCTGCATCATCTACTTCTGGTCTATCATCTCATCTTCGCCAGTTTTTGAAAAGAAGGTAGTCCAATTGTTCTATTTGAAATGTTCCCAATTTTTATTGTGTTTACCATGCAGGTGTTTGGGGTAATGCTCTGTATCGAGCCATGCGTGCCTTAATGGAACATGACATAAGGTTTCTTAATACCCCGACATCCCAGGCAACTAACCGGATAGCTACTTCTGTGTGCAGATGGATCTCAGCTAATGTGAGTGAATCGAATGAGGTAGAAATAACAATCTTGTCCATGCTGAAGGAGTGCATACCTAAGGATATACGAACAAAGCAGTCCTTCATGTGGTCCCGTTATCACACACTGCGCCTTTCACCACGGTACATATCCGAGTGGCAGAAGTTTTTTGGATTGATTCCAGATATTAGTGTACCTAAGTATTGGGCCATGGTCTTTCAATATGCTAGTCATTTTATGTTGAAAGAAATGATTGAATCCAAGTGCACTGTTACTGATGCAGCAAGTTACATCAGCCCCAGTCTAACATACTCCGAGTACAATGCACTACGATATGCCGCAGGTTATGTACCTTGTGCTTTAAGAAAGAAGGTTATTAGGTCATCGTATTCCCAAGAAAGGAAGACTGATCTGCTGAACTGTCTTGATGACATGGTAGATGCAGATGTTGTACCATGTGACTCAACTGACTGGATTGAGTGTGTCAATAGAGGAGGCTTGACGTTGTCAATGATCTCACTTTTGAGATTTTTGTTGCCATGGAACTCGAAATTCGTATTCACTTGCAAGGTCCTCAGCAGCCTGTAAACTTATCATCAATTGCACCAGCAATCAAGAACAATGAGGATGTTTGTTTCTTTGGTCAATGCTTAGTGCAGGCTGGAGTGAGAGTGCCGGAAGTACATTGCTGGACATGGTTATCAGCATGTGGGTAGGGATTCGTGGATTTTCATACTCAAGTGCATGGGTTGAGAAATACAAAAAGGAACACAAAAGAACAACTCAGAAGTCTAAGGGGCTGAGGAAGCAATTGTAGACATTACTGTATGTATTTATTTGGTTTGTTTTTTCCTTTTATCAATCCTAACTACATGTAAGCCCTATTTCATACTGTTGTGTGTTTGCACTATATATTATCTCTGGTTGTATCGATCCGCGTGACGTAAGGTCACCTTGTATAAAATTTCGACCCCCCCCCCCCCCCGTCCCGAAGGCTGCGTACGCCCATGAAATCGAAATCGCACTTGAAAACTAATGCCGCCGCTGAGCTGTTAATACGTCACGCGATGCACTCCTCACCAGTTTGCCATGGTCTGGGCACGAGATACTGTTGATACCTCTCCCTTTAAAGTTTTTTTTTGACCAGCCTTTTTTATCCCGCATACCATATTTGGTAACATTTGATACGTCCTTTTTTTTTGTTACGGTCATTTGATATCCGATATCTGGAGAAACAAACTCACAGTTTGTTTTGATACACCTTTTTGGTTTGATATACTTTTGTCCGCAACGGATTGCCATACGAATTACATGCCATACAAAATCACTAATGCTAACTTCTATGGCATGTAATTCGTGCCAAAACGAAAAAAGATTACATTGCGTATATATTTTTATTTTATTGTATTTTTTATTTATTTATTTTTTATTCAGGGTTAAACGAGAGAAATTTCGAAATAACCGAGTCATAAATAGAGAAAATAGACATCGCGGGACGCTACACCTGGACTAGTTCCTCCGAACGTGAATAGAGGTAAGTATGTCCGATGTACACAAAGCTCTTACTATGGCAGCATCCACGCTTCCGTCTCCCGCGATTATATGATCTGCATTTTCCCCCACCACGCGACTTCCTCTTCATCTCTCATACAGGCCTCCGCTTTAATTTGCGATGACTGCTAGTACGTGATTGGAACATACTAAAAGACGCCCGCGTTCCTTTGCCACACCCTTGGACATGTACTGCTATATAATAAACTAGCACAGGAGAAGAGTGCCAACACAGGGAACGAGAAACGTAACTGTGGCTGGAGAGTTAACACTTTGCAGTACTAACCCAGTCCACCAATCAAAACTACAGAACGCAACATTGCATTCCTGGGGTGAAGTGTATGTCATATACAATTTCTTGTTGTAAACATGAGCATGTGATATTGTTTCAGAAATGATGCCAGGTGTAGACTTAGTCTGGGTACCTGACTGATGATGGGTACCCAGACTAGTGTAGAAATAAGCTAGAGGTTTAATTTGTCTGTCCATGGGGGGTTGACCTTGCATATCAATCTGCTTCTTCCTGTATGTGGGTATGGTGCTATATGCTGATATATCTGTGTACATCAGTTTAAATAATATAATTATGTTTAAAATCATTGAATCTTCTCTTCTATTCTGTTTTGCAGCACACAAATGTGAAAAATTACACAGTTCTTGTCTGGAAGTTAAGGTGGAGGCTGGTAGTCAATTGACACCTGAGCTTAAGGTAATCTCACCCAGCAGATGTTCTGGTGGCTGATTGGGAGAGAGGAAGGCCAGCTGCTTGTGATATTACTGTTACCTCACACCCACCCAGGCTGCTTTTCTGAATGATGCAGGTACTGCATCAGCTGTTGCCGAGTCTCACAAACATGTTTCCAAAGGCCCTAATTGCCAGGAACTGAGCAGGGTGTGTGTTCCCCTGGCTGTTGAGACATATGGCAACTAGGGCAGAGAAGCAAACATCACATTCTCCTGTTTGGCCTCTGGACTTGTAGTCTGTGTTTCTCTGCCTAAAAGTAAGGTCACTTCAGATCTTTATGGCAAACTGAGCCTCATATGCATGGTCTGTGGCAAGCGCCATTTTGGCAAGAAGCCTGCCCCAACCTATTGATTTAGTGTAGTTTATGCATTATGTTTGGAACTGTGGATAGTTTTTAAAAAGTAAGTGATGTTATATTCTTTCATGTAATTGTATTTGTATTATTATCATTGATTAACATAATAATAATAATGACAATTACAAACTGCGTACACCACATATCCATATCACTATTATTAACACTAAGCACTAAAATGTACACAAATTCAAACCAACAGTTCAACTGCAACTATGCACTAATTCCCTACCTAAAATGGCCTTAGCCACTGATCTCACTAAGGATAAATTGATATGGTAGCATAGATTTCTGCAATCATTTTTGGATTTGAGGCTGGCCTGGCTGATTGCAAGCAGAGAGGCTAGGCAGGAGAACACACTCTGAGCCTCTTCCTCCAATTGCCATATGTCTCGACGGCAAGTAGAATGCATGACCACCCCAACTCCTGGCACTTAGCATCGTTGGCTGCATGCTTCCTTGATTCAGCTACAAATGCTGCTGCCCCAAGTGCCACACTAGCTTCACTGAGGGTAACAGGAGTGAGTGACAATGTAATAGTGACGTAGGTTTTCCTCTGTCCAAACCCTGAACAAGGACATCTGCAGGGCGGGAGTTGACATTATCTCTGCCTAAGCCATATCCCACTTCGGCCTTTACTGGAAGATAGGCATGACAACAGAAATCAGCAAATATGTCTCTCAGATGGTTATGCTGAGCAATGACATCTCCACCATGTCTACAGGAGGCAGCATGATGACTAAGCGGATCAAAGGCAACGCCAGGGCAAAAGGGGCACAGAGAACCACCTGAGGTATCTAGATCCATTATATATTATAACTTAAATGAAAATACAATGGGCTGCTCAAATGAATACATCACATGTATTATTATTATCCCATGATTATTAATAATTACTCATTTCACAAATGAATCATAAATGAAACACACTACTAACCTCACACATTGACTTCAGAAGGAAAGTAGGATCTGCTAAGGATGGCTCTGGCATTAGACCTGACCAAATTTAGATTTAGATGACCAAATAGGCTGCTCAGCATTTGTGATTTGCAGGTGTTGGTTTGAAAAGCCAGTCGTGAAGCCAAATGTGACAAAGCCTATTATCACATCGTGTAAAAGTGGGTTTGGCTTCCAAGTACAAATGTAGACTGGAAACAACAAACAGGGAATAGACTAAATAGGGGGGAAATCTGCAACCTTTACAATGAGGTCAACAGGTGAGTGTAAGCAGTTGAAGGCATGGCCCATGGATGACGATGGGGAGAGAGAAGGAAAGATAGCAGCGCATCCAGGCCATGGTTGAGTGTATGAATAACTGGCCCCACTTTGCAGACAGCAAGGCAGCGATGTGCTTGTATACAACTGTGGCCTCTCTAAGTCTCCATTGGCAGATATAATAAGTGGAGTAATAGAGGCATACCAACGCTCATCGCTCATTTCTTTGAGGCCTCACGGAAATAGTAGCAGGCAAAATGCTGGGATTGTCTATTTGAGGAGGGGGGGGAAGGGTTTATGTTAAAGAGGTTTACGTTAAAGAATGCACTCTCAAATCAACTCCCACAGAATCCATCTGCTGCTACATCAAGACATGCACCATCTTGGAAGTTGGCTGAGGTAGTAGTGAGATCTCACCTGTGATGGGCTGTAGATGAGGTTCCACTGAAACATTGTGGCAGATTTCAGACAGAAGATAGGCTGTGTAATCTCTGATCTCGATGTGTCTAGTGGAAAGTAAGCACCTTTTGGACAGAGGAATAATTGAATTCCTTACCAGTTATAGGAAGGGTCTATGAACCAATATTTTGCGCCAAAAAAAAAAAAGATTTGTGAGCCAACAACAACAGTAGCAATACCTGAATCTATTATTAACCAGACCCCCTCCCATGCCCAAATGGTCCGTTACCTGCACCCAGCCCCACCCAGGCTAAATAAAACACCACGCCTGTGTATACATGTATGCATATGGAAGTGTATTCTAATATCATTGTAATTTATCGCATTGCCAAATGATTATGACATGCGTGTATATGTTATGAATGCAAGATGTATGTTACCTCTATCTCAATATCTTCACTGAACATTAGCTGAAATTTAGTGGCAGTTGCAATCAGCTGCCAGTTGGAATTAGTTTCAAAAGGATGCTCACACCTGCCTCACCTGTCTAAGTGTGGCCATGCCACGATGCTGACACAACTGCTGTACACTCTCGAGCTCTTTCAATTAGGATGAGACACATCTGTATCTGATGTTCCACCTCATCAGACTGTCTTTTGCAGTCAAGTTTCTGCTGCTTGTACTCAACAACTTCTACAACTTCATTCGTTGCTTTTGGAGCTCAACATGTACCTTCATTGCTTAATTGCTGCTCCAACATATGGTCTCTTTGTCCGTCTTGTTGCTGCTGGTCCTCTTGTATGGCCACTTCTATTTGCTCCTTACAGGCTGGCTGTTACTTATGTGTACTGATATGTATGGCCTCCATTTTCCTCCTCAGCAATGAATGACTGCACGGATACATGCGCAGGGAAAGTTAGCAATTTGACCCAGTAACTCAGATCTTTTCTGCCCCAGAAGGGCAATAATAAATTAAATTTTTTTTAAAATGATTATAAGAAAAGTAACTACAATAAACATGTAACAAATGGCATGTACATACATGAAAATGTCCAATTTGCAAAAGATAACAGCATGTAGATAACACACAAATACACATTTATACCTAGGCATACACACACACACACACACACACACAACCACACAAACACACACACACACACACACAACACACACACACACATCTCAACATGTACATGTAAGGTCCGGTAGTCCAGCTCCATCATCAAATCCTGTTCCACTTCTCCATTTGGTTCTGGATCCTCGAAGACATACATTCGTGGCCCTCAGAATGGCAAAGGACATCCTGGCTCGTATCCATCCTGCAACTTCAGCATACATTTTTGAGCTATTTTGTCAGCAAGGAGTTGTATGAAACATTCTGCTTCTCGGCCCAAAACTCCATCAACGGATACAACTAGTGGTGTAAATGAAGCACGCCGTGCTTCTGCTGCATCATTGTATTTCCTCTTCTTTTCTTCTTCAACTGACGATAGGATAGAGGCAACATCCCGGTGCAAATACGACGGAGCGTCAGTGTATCAAACAACGCAACCGTCTGAGACTGCCATACCCACTAAGATCTCAGTAACTCAGATGGTTTATTCATCAATATGCACTACAAAATCAAATCAATTCAAACCAAATTACCTGCATAATTTCATTTCCACTTTCAATTGGTTTTTATATAAGTCAATTCTTGTGCACGGAGGAATTGTTTTGCATTATCAACAATTTTGTTCAAAACAGACTTGCAAATATGTTTTGAACAAATATATAACTACTGCTCAAACATGTAGTTTAATTATCTTAGCAACTTCATTATTTGTCTTTTCTGACCCATGCCACCCCACAATTTGTTGGTACATGTATAATGCCGGGTGTCCGCAAATGAAGGCAAAGGTTTAAATGAATACGTATTTCTTTATAGGACTATCAATCTTAATGAATTCATACAATGCATTAGTCAAAAGTTTGAAATCAAACTTAAAACCACAGAAAGACCACTCTTAATTAACTTTTTTTAAAGAACATTGACTTTACATAAGTCTTGACATGTACTGCACCTAAAGTTGTGATTTCCTTCTTCAATGGCCACCACATGCAAGGATTTTTGTGCTTAGTGGGAAGAGAGGTTCATTGAACCAGATTGTTATATTATGTATGGTTGTGTATTAATTTTATACCTGTAAATTTGCATCTTTAGCCAAGTAACTAAAGTGTTATACATTTGTGTAATGTATGAACTTTTAATGTTTAATCTCTTGCTGCATTTAAGGATGGTCATCCTTTAATAAGGATGATGACCCCTTTCTAAAAGAATGAAGCACACTTGGTGCTTTATTTTAGATTACTGGTTAATAAGATTCAAGATGATGCAGATCAGCAGCGATACTGCCGCGGTTAAGACAGGTTTGGCTAGCTCAAAAACCAATACTACACTTTCAATATGGCGAAACCGCTATTTGCCGTTGGCATAAAGTTGTGAGCAAAATCAAAGCGACGTATGGCAAGGAAGGGGAATATTGCAGGTTTCTGGAAGCTCGAGGAGTAGAAAAAACTGTCAGAAGGAGCTGTCGAACAATAGCGACGGCGTCGACAAAGGGTATATATGCTACGCCCACCTACCTGCTATTTCCACAGAAGCGATCTGCATGCACTCGAAAGCGTCAAGCTAAGCGACCCTGCTTAGGTACAGAGGAAGCCGCAGAGGATGACGGATGCAGTTCCTCAGCACGGAGGGATAACATAGGTGACGAAAGCAGCACTGATTCGTCGAATGACAGTGACAGCGACAGCAGCAGTAGCGGCGAGGATGTGAACTCTCAAAGGTGGGTTTTTCGTTTTGGAAATGGACAGGTCAGGTCAATGACGTCTTGCTAATCCACTTCATTGCTTGATAAATAAGCCTATACAGTGCATGCGTGTATCTGAGCATATACATGCAGCACCTATTCCATTACACAGACAGACACACACACACACACACACACACACACACACACACACACACACACACACACACACACACACACACACAGTATGCATTCATGCTTTCTAAAATAAACTGCAGAGATGAAATCCCTGGTAGTGGTTCAGGAATGGATGGTACTTCCAGTGAAAGTCATCCTCTTTTGTCGCCACATGGTCGCCAATGGTGTAAGCTAGTAACCTTGTCTAGTGACCATTGTCATGTGACTATTGGACAAAGATATCACTCCAATGCTCGTTTTCACTGGCCAAACTTGTGGATCAACATCAAAAGACCTATGCAGACTACTTCATGCTTTTTTATCCCATGAGGGGCTCAGCAATATGCTGATGTGCAGCAACCTGAATATGGCTAGGAACAGCCTTCCTCCCCTTGATAAAGGTGAATTTATCAAATATCTCGGATTGCTCAGATTGTGACTAGCCATGACCTGTGAGCCAAAAAGGGGACCAATTCCAGTTTATTGGCAGGTGAGAAAATGAGCCTGGGTCAGTATATACAGGTGCGGACTTTGGTGGTCAGTTTAGAATGACAAGGCACCGATTTCAGGATATAACAAACTGTTTCAGTTTCACTGTCCCACATAATGGTGTAGATGCTAAAAGTAAGTGGACTTCTGTATCAATGTGTTTCTGTTTTTAATTTACCTCATATATAAGACCCATGGCAAGACACCGACCTATCATTGAGGATTTTAACCTCACCCCTCAAAAGAACATAAGGCCAGGTTGCCACCTGCCAGTGGATGAATGCATGAGTGCATGAAAGGGTTCTGATGGAGAAAGAGGATGCCATAAGACCAAAATCAGTTGCACATAAACCAGAGGGTGTTGGGGTTGAAATGAAAGCCTTGGCATGTGGGGAAACTGGTATTATTTTGAAGTTGGATATAATGGAAGGAAAGGAAGCAAACCGAAGGAAGGATTTCTCACAGGAATATGGTGAGGGAACGGCTGTGACACTTCGATTGACAAAAGAGTACTATGGCACTGGAAGAGTAGTGTATGCAGGCTCTGCCAAGTGAATGGACAAAATCTTGAAAACACACAGTGAATTTTCAGTAAAAATGGCAAAACCGATTAGAGTTAGAACACTGCCATAAGTAGCACACACACATCAAGCTTCATAAAACATCCCAAAAAAGTTATACTTGTCATACTTTTTTCTGTGACAATTAAATTGTACACATAATGCATTTTTAAGAACCGCATCCATTTTTTTGCATCGTGTAACCAAGGGTGTGATTTAAAAAATAGATTGACAATTGATTAATTGATTAGCATGATAGACACATTAAACAACAGTAAAAAAATGGATGACAAAAACTTGCATTTCTATTTATAATGAATTTTCAAATATTTGTCCTGCGCATAGGACTTGGTACTGGAGATTAAAGGTTAAGATTTATGTACATTAAATTTGATTTTAGTTAATTATATTTTGATCAATCCTTCCCAGCTGATAGAGCCTGTCTGTTTTTCTATTTAATCTCCACATGCTTCGAGCTGGCTTTCTGTAATCTCCTCTATAGGTCTAGGTGTGCCCTAGACCTTGAACATGTCCAGTGGTGGCTAGGTCTGATACCTCATTGTTCACAGTGTGCACTTCGTTTGTTATAGTAGCTTTTTAGATCCTTTAGAACATTATGCTGTAATGTACAAATGTGAGGATGATACTATTTTCCACCACAACAGACTCAAAGATATCTTGGCAGTATCGTGTCATCGTGTCAGTTGTCAGTCCAGGTGGAAGTAGCTCTGCATGGGATTAGCACAGTCAATGCCAGCAGACATTCTATTTATGGATTGAAATTGGAGAAAGCCAGCCGCTTTGACATCTCTGTTGCTTCACTGCTTAATACAAATATTGTTGCCACAAGAGCAACAGCATGTGCAGCTGAGCTGAGGAAGTACTAATAGTGCTGAGTTGAGTGGATTTGTATCCCTGGAATTGTATGGACAGCAGTGTTTCTCTAGTTTGGCATCAAGGTTTGCCATCCATTGTTCATCATGATCACAAGCCACCTTTGAATTTGATTTAAGGCTGAACATTTGTTTAGTGAGGACCAATACTGTTGTCCATGTCCTAGAATATCAGTGTGCATGCCTGTAATGTGGTAAATATTTGTTTATGTCAAATTTCTTCCAAAGCTACTGTAGTGATGGAAAGTTGATAAAGGTATTTTGGGACACCCTACAATGCATACAGCACCATACCCACACCCACATACTGGCAGAAGCAGATCAACCCCCCATGGACAGACAAATTAAAGCCTCTAGCCTAATTCTACACTAATATGGGTACCCATAAGCCTCTAGCCTAATTCTACACTAATATGGGTACCCATCATCAGTTGGGTAAGTCTACAACTGGCATCATTCTTCTGAAACAATATCACATGCTCATGTTTACAAGAAATGGTATATGACACATACACTTCACCCCATGTTGCGTTCTGTAGTTTTGATTGGTGGAGTGTCGGGTACTGCAAAGTGTTAACTCTCCAGCCACAGTAACGTTTCTCGTTCCCTGTGTTGGCACTCTTTTCCTGTGCTAGTTTATTATATAGCAGTACATGTCCAAGGGTGTGGCAAAGGAACGCGGGCGTCTTTTAGTATGTTCCAATCACGTACTAGCAGTCATCGCAAATTAACGCGGAGGCCTGTATGAGAGATGAAGAGGAAGTCGCGTGGTGGGGGAAAATGCAGATCATATAATCGCGGGAGACGGAAGCGTGGATGCTGCTCATAGTAAGAGCTTGTGTACATCGGACATACTTACTATGGGGGGTGAACACTGCCATAATTGACACGCGCGCGTTTTTCGAATTCGGGTCGCGTCATTTCGTTACAGCTCCGTAACAGTCTCGTACTTAGGTGGAGCCATCTCGTTACAGCTCCGTAACAGTATGTTGATCAGAACATTGTGTTGC
>JABACO010000018.1:5501366-5584881 GCA_013339895.1 Ephydatia muelleri
AGAATTATATGCATGGCTCTCGAAATGTTCTGCCCTCCCCCCCCCCCCCCCATAATAGAATACTTCGACGTACCAGTGAATGCACTCTTCCCTGTTTTACTTTGAAGGGCACTTATTAGAGTTGAGTCGGAGAATAATATGATGGAACCGATCGCTCCTAAATAGAGCGTAGTGCATGAACATTATAACGCGTACACATACACATGCATTTGATTTAGTGAAGCTAGCAAATAGGTTTTCCTAACTGCTGATAGCCTTGTGTGCATCGCTTACGCCAGATGTGGAAGGTTTGCGCTTCAAAGTTAATGAGCTGCATGGTTAGGTATTTAGTCCAGCTCACGGGTGACTATCACGAGATATGTAGAACTAGAACTAGGGAGAGCGTGCCGCGGTTTGTATTCGAGTGCACTAGTTGGGCGTGGCCCGACCTTAGTTACGGCACACTAAGGTTGGGCTACACCAAACTATGATTGTACCTTACTCATGCACAGCCTGCATGCATGCAAATGGCAACGCGCGCGGAAAACAGACGCGACCTGACATTAACGAAGGACAGCTGCATGAAAAACTGAAATGCTTTACGGAACGCTGCTTGAGATCCACGGCTTTGTCCAAGTTCTTAAATTAATGCACAATACATATCATTCCATGTGATATCGAATATAGATCACGTGCATGTATGCATAAGGCACTTTCAGATGCGTGGGAGCTGTGCATGGTGTGTATAAAGAACGTAGAAGCATCTGAATATCAAGCAGTGCCAGAGATGCAGAAAATTTTCTTCCTCTTCATCCTTATCGCAAGCGAAACTGGACAAACCCGTTCCCTACCAATAGATCTCGTTATGGGTCAGTCAATGAACCAAACTACAGATAAACTGAACGTTAATTGTAAGTTGATCGATGCGCCATGGCCATATTTCATTTCCCTCTTGCAGTCATGCCAGCGAGAAACTGCAAGCAGCTGTATGACGACGGCTTCAGAACGAGCGGTCTGTACAACATTATGCCTCGTTCCTCCAACTCTGCCACCCCGACGCGCAACATAGTGGTTTACTGCGACATGTCGCTGCAGGGAGGAGGATGGACCGTTATCCAGCGTCGAGTTGACGGCACCGTAAACTTCAATCGTGACTGGGTGGACTACAAGATGGGTTTCGGAAACTTGGAAGGCAATTTCTGGCTCGGCTTGGACAACATCGTGTTGCTCACAAACGACTTCAACATGGAACTGTACGTCGGACTGTCATGCTTCGGTTGCAGCGATGTCGCCGTGTTCGCGAAGTACAGTCAGTTCAGCCTAGCTCCCGAATGGCCGTTAAATTACCAACTAAAGGTGTCTGGGTTCGAAGCGTCTTCCACTGTCGGCGATTCTTTTGCAATTCACAACGGCCAGAGCTTCTCTACCCCCGATAAAGATAACGACGCTTCGCTCCTAACAAACTGCGCCCAAGTTTACTCGTCAGGATGGTGGTTCAACAGCTGCTACGATGCCAATCTCAACGGTGTTTACCAAAAGCAAGCTTACGATTTGAGTGGCAAGGGAATTCAGTGGCATAGTTGGCTTGGCAAGAATGCCTTGATGCAATCAGTGGTACTGGCCGTTAGACCGCTTTAAAACGGTAGCATTATTTATGGCATTATGCATCTCTAATTTTAATCCATGTATGCAATATAACTGAAATGACTGAGCCGAATTGAGTTTGTAAATGCAGTTTTCTCGCTGTCCTCAACTTGCAATTAATATATCGTTTGATCGCCGTGACAAATTGGGCCTTTCCTAGGCGATATATGTATAGACCACAAGCGACCACTGACGCGAGTATATACTCACTCCATGCAGTGAAGCCACGCAATTAGTCGCACTGAACAGTTGCAATAGCAGAGGAATTATATGAAACATCAGAACAGACTTATGCAAAGGTAATAGCAACCATATCATATGCTTTATAGCAACCTACACATGTGCATGTAGTACACCTATGTGATTATAACGCTTTTATTCTTTAAAACCCCAACTCTATTCATTTAAAAACATGAATACTGCCAAAGACTTATTAATTTAATCAAACAGATGAGTTTGGGGCGCACAATGAACAATAATATGATGTCTGGCTGCGTTTTTTGGTGTTATGATAGCACCAAACACACATGCGTTGACCCTCCATAAACTTGGAGATGAGGTGTGGTCCAGGGAGCTGGCACTCAGGCCCCAGGGTGGCTGAATTACAGCGTTTGCGTGGACCACGCTCATCTTCTGTCACTGAGCGTAGAAGGTTGAGGGAACGTGTAGCAAACAATTGTATCACTTACTATTCATGTTTAAGCGTTATTCATGTTTTTAAAAGAAGCAACTCATATTTTTAGATGGGTAGTGTGCCGCACGATTAAGACGAAACAGGGAGGTGGAGAGGAAAACATGCTACACACACATTAAATACTTGTTTTTTGACCTCAGCAAAATGTTACAGATAAGGTAATATACACACATACACACTATAACTTGTTTTCATTGCTGCTATATGCACACAGACAACAAAAAGTCACGAAAATGATGCCGATCGAGCCAGGAGGGCTCGGGCATTTTGCCGCATCAAAACGGTGCCGAGGCGACAATACATTGCATTTAGCGTTTCAGAATTGGATGAGTGGGAGTGGATGGCCAAGCGCCTAGCAATTCTTGATAAAGCCTCCTTTGCAGTGCCTCCATATGCCTCCACTATGAGAGGGACACATATCCAACCTCTTTCAACACAGCCCAAAGCATTGTTCTCCAATTTCACTTGTTCACCACTGCAGCTGAGGCACCTGAGGTCTGACCAGCATCTGAAATCAATGAATTATTGAGGGGATGTATAACCTTGATGTCAAATGCTGCAGACCGAGACAGTGACCAGTTTGGTATCAATATGTCAGCTGGGCGTGATCTGTCTTTGGCTGGACCAATGCCACAACCTTGCTCCATTAGAGGGGAAAGGTGGGTACGACGGCAAAGTCAGCAATACAATCAAGTATGCAGTTGTGTCGTGTCACTACATCCCCGGCATAGTGACAAGTTAAAGCATGGTGTCCCCAGGGGGTCAAGTTGGCTAGAACAATATAGGCATGTTTCTTCCAAATTACAGAGGGGAAGGCCCAACCACCATTTCAGAAGAATGTGGGTTTCATCAGGTTCAAGTGCTAGACCAAGGCCTGGAGATGGTACTGTTCGTAACCATGCATGAGCCTGTGGGACTGACTCCGCTAACAGTCGGGCTTTAGATGCAGTTGTAGCATTGTGTAAGAGGCTACTAAAAGCAAGCTTCTCGACTTTCTCTGATAGTAAATGCTGCCTGGGTGGTGAAAGGAGGACTGAAACTGTTGTCAAAGCTTCTTCTTCAGTGACCTGCTGATTAAACATTGTAATAGCAGTCTGTAAATGTGTGAATTCGGTGGTGAGAGGAAAAGCTCCTGAGAGAGAAATACTGGCCAAAGCGATGTAGGCAGCTGTAGCATGGGAAATAGGGAGCGGAGGCCAAAACCTCCATGACGAAAACTGAGCTGTGCTTGCCGACTTGCCATTGGTGAAAGCTGAAGTTCAGTACATTGCTCAAGGCAATGGAGCACGTCATTGTCAAATTTAGCAAACAAATCCAGCTCGTTTCCACGAAAAGGGACCTAACGCATGTTTTTTTAAAGATTTCCACTTTTTTTTAATATTCTAGAAGTCTAAAATGTCCTCTACACATTGCTTCTTACGCACTGAGAATTGGAGTTCCGTCATGGAGGTGTAAGGCTCTGAACTTGTAATTAGCCATACAATGTACATTTCAATGCAAGCATTACATTTCTATTGCGCGTGCTGGAAATTTTTATATGTATACGTTAAGTCCATATACAGATTCAAAGTTTGTATTCCTATCTTCCAAGAAGTGTGGTTGAGCACTACATAAAGCTGTGTGTCATTTACAGTCTCAGAAAGCCTAAAAAAAAAACAAAGCCAAATCTGTGGCCCATTATTGCAAATGGGGTGTTTCTCGTGTATACAGGTATGTTACACTATTTTCTAAATAATAATACAACATTGATCGGCATGTATCAACACACGCACAGTGTAGATTGATCTTATCATTGATACTTCACATAGTTGACCATTGGTCGAAATTCACTTTTGCATTCCCCTTGCTACAAAGTCTGCTAAGGATGTGACGAGTACTCTACCTAACTTGTGAGTGGTCGACCACGGCATCCTCATGCTATCACAGGGTTTTACTTTGGAACAAATGTTGAGTGCTAAAATAGCAGAGTGTGGATCCAAGTCACCCCCTTGGACAAGATGGCTGTCCCACATTGTTTGTAAGTGGAACAATACACTTACGTGTACAAAATAATAATATCACATTCTCTTTTAAAGACACAGCCAACTCTCAAGTTCATGAATTGACAAAATACACTCCATATGAGTTAGTGTTTGGACAGCCCCCTAGGTCAGTGGTACTACTAGATGTTGCATTCAGAGGAAAGATAGACTTAATGATGACACTATTGTAACAAATTAAAGTTGAAGATAGAAGAGGGGAGGATAGTGAAAGTGATGTGGATGGGAGAGTAATGATGAAGAGCAACAAAGATGACTTATAACAGAGACACAGGCAGCATGATGATAGTAAAGGGAAGGACCATGAAGATGGTGGCAGACTATAGACATGGTGGGAACATGGAAGGTGATTAAAGTAAGGAAGAGGACCACGAAGATGGTGACAGCATGGAAGGTGCATGATAGAAGTAAGGAAGAGAGCAGGCCATGTAGATGGTGGTAGCACGGTAGGTTGCAAAAAGGTCGTCTGGCTTTGGTAATGGATACCTATCCACATCCAATACTTGATTCACTGCAACTTTAAAATCACCCCAAATATGTAACCATCCATATTTCTTTGGCACGACTACTATAAGGACAGTCCAAGTACTGTACGTTATCTTTTTCCAAATACCCAATTTCTCCAATCGCTCTAACTCCTTATCAACCTCTTCCTTCAGGGCAAAAGGGACAGGTCGAGCTCTCCGATAACAAGGAGAAGCATTGTTTTTGACTTCCCTAAATTGTTAAATCACACCAACATGCTCCTCTAACACTTCTACATAACTCTGCAATAAAGTGTCAACAGGAAGGGTGTCTACACATTTACCAATATCAAGGTTCTTCCAATTTAGGCGAATCTGACTTAACCAATCCCTGCCAATCCGGCTAGGTCCATTACCCTTCACCGCATGTACAATTTAAAAAATGTGTAACATGTCCATATGTCACATTCAAGCCAGCTTCCCCAATTACGCTCATGACTTCATTGGTATGTTTTCAAGGTAACAGATGTGCCCAAATTTCTACCTTAAGCCCTAACTTTCTCCACGTTTTGCTTGACACTATTGATACTGCTGCTCCTGTGTCAACCTCCATGCGTCTTTTAACATTCTCAATATTCACTTGAACTGAACATGGACCTGTCCTGCCAGCCCTAACTTTATAGACTGCAAATTTAATTTTATCATTATCATTTTCACTATCATTTCTTTCATTATACCCTTCATTGCTATCCTTTTCAGTCACCCATTTGGTGTGCTCCTTCTCTACCCCTTTATCACCATCCCTACACTTCTTAGTGTATCCCTTCTGCCCACAGTTAAAACATTCCTTACTATGAAACCAACACTTATCTAGTTGATGTGTGTTCTGCCCACAACGCCAATGGGATCTTGTCTGCTGTTTACTCTCTTCTCCCATCTGTGAATTTTCTGGATCCCCATATCTTTCTGCATAAAATGCTAGGTTACCTCTCCGCAGCCTCCATATTCACAGCTATCTCCAAAGCTTTCTGTAATGATAAATCAGGTTCTGCTAAAAGTCGTTTCTGAATTGATTGGTTTTTCAATCCACACACACACAAAGCGGTCTCTGAGTGCTTGACTGAGGAAATCGTCGAATGCACAGCGTAGGCCAGCTTTCTAAGTTCCGATTCAAACTCAATTACTCTTTCCTCCTCTCCTTGTGCTCTGCCATAAAACACAAACCTCTCTGCAATAATAAGTTTCTTGGGTTCATAGTGCCGCTGAAGTGTTTGAGCCAACAGTTTGTATGAACACTCCTGCGGTTTCTTGGGGGGCTAAAATACTCCTCAGCAGCGAGTAATGCCTGCTCCCCAACAACGTAAGAAAATTTGCTACGTGTTTGTCTACCTTCGACCTTCACGTCATTTGCTAAACAATACAGCTCGATGCACTCCAATAGAAGGATAACCAATATATAGTCTCCGACTCATGCAGGAGCAAACTCTTCTATTCTTCTGTTCTTCCCAGCATTGACATTTTCCACTCTCGTCACCAAATATGTAGTGTATCAGCGGAGCCAACACTGAACAGCATGCAGTAGCAAATTGTTATAGAGCTCTATATAGTACACATACACACACACACACACACACACACACACACACACACACACACAACACACACACACACAATACACACACGCACACCAAATCAATCACTCATGTTACAAGACTCAAAAGTGGCGCGACAACTTAATTGATAATAGTTATTGTAGTTAAAAAATAAAGCTATATGGGATCGTTTCCACAAAAAGGGATCTAACGCTTACATTACAAAATTTCCAGTACGTGCAATAGAAATGTAACGCTTGCGTTGAAATGAATGTCTAATTAAAAATTCAGAGCCTTCCTACTTCATGACAGATACTCAGATTCTCAATGCGTAGAAGCAATGTGTAAAGGACATTTCAGACTTCTAGGATATCAAACAATTTGAAATTTAAAAAATCGTGCGTTAGGTCCCTTTTTGCGGAAATAATCCCATATACTGATATGCACTGTTTCAGTCTTACACTGTACAAGGAATTAAGGTTTTACATGCGTGTCAATTGTATAATTGCACAGTTGGATCTGGAAAAATGTATCACATTTGGGGGTGCTCTGTATTTGTATATTGAGGCACTGAAGTTCCATGCATGCACATGGATCATGCCATCAAGTGTTGAGAAAGCATTCCATGTGCTGATTTTCAAAACCTAAGAACTGCAGTAAGTCAGAAGAAAGATGACCAAGTTCGAGCTAATGGAAGACATTTGTCGATTCCAAAACTACACCCGACATACAACTGAAGAATAATATTGTGCTATTTTATAATACAGATCTGCAATGTTTTCGTGAATCTGAGGGTGAAATCATATTCTGAATCTACTGATTTGTGTATTTACAATACGAATTTTTAAGATTCTGAAACAGAATTATCAGCTTCAGAAATAATTTTAGACACTCGTGGAGGCACCTCACGGAATGGAACTGTTGTGATTGTTAGTAGTGAGATGGAAATACAAAATGCTACTCGGCAAGCAACTTCTTATCAAGAAATAAACATAGACATCATTGCTGGTACGCATAGCAATTTGCTTAAATGGGTTTGTATTGTCTTAATTAGTACGAATCCACATCAAGCATAAGGTAACTAAGGCTGCTACTTTATCTACGTGTGGACTCATCACTGCATGTGTTGCTAATATCCTCTTGGTACCATCATATTCCCCCACAACATTAGATGCTCTATTAATGCTGTGTCACAGGGTAAAATACAAGGAAAAGTGTGTCCAAATGATTCATGCAATTAGCTCTATGCAGAAACAGCAATTCCACCTGGCAGGAAATGTACCCATGTCATCCCCTCGTACACCACCGGACAATAATTCTACTTCAACCGCCTTCTAAGGCTTTGGAATTTTTTGCCACATGTAGACCTCAATAAGTCCTAAAAGACTTATGGGAATGGCGACTAATCATAGCGGCGATTTCGGAGCAGGTTGCTCCCACTTGCCCTCTACCCGATAAACGCGGCGATAAGCGCCTCGTGTAGTCTGCTTTCACCCCTTCACCCATCTGTTTCCGCTGCGCCTCCATCTATTTCTAGAGTGTGTTGCTTCTGCCATCCTGTCGACTACACCGCAAAATGCCCTGTCATGTTTCACGGGAAATTTCGATTTAAACTGAATATACAGTGAAATGAATGGCATGTAATATACAGACACAACTACAGGACCGTAGGCTGGTCGGGAGATGGGGGGGGGGGGGGGGGGGGGGGGGGGGGGGAACAATAAGGTGGAACTGCAGGGAAGCTACTGTAGGGTGGGATGGGGCGCACCCCTCCGCCCAGCAAGGGGGTTATGGAGGAGCGCTGGAAGCTTCCCCATCAGGACCTGGGGCGGGGCGCCAGAAGCTTTGCAAGATAGCATATCAAAACCATCATTTGTTCTATAAATTCTTCAACTTCGCCCGCACCACCACCAACTTTTCCATATCTTGTGCCTCTTTAGTTGGATGTGAACACAATTCACAGAAATTTGAGCATTCAGCTGTAGACTCGGTAGGGGTTCTTCTTGGCAACGGGACAGATTGAAAACAAATTGCCTAGCCTTTGACATGTCATGGCTGCCTCCCCTTCTCTTTATTGTGGGCGCCCCATTAAGAATGTCACAGCTGGTATTTATTAACGCCAATAAAGATATCTCACGCTCGTTAAATTATTTATTCTCACACTAATAATTTTGGCATAGATATTGATTTTAACTATAGCTTGGACGACCTTTTTTCATGGTAAGCGGAACTAGGTGGACGGGCGGGAGGGGGGGGGGGGGGGGGGTTCGACTTAACACCCCCCCCCCCCCCCCCCCCCCCCCCTCAACCTACGGACCTGACTAGCTTGCTAGGCACACAAAAATGATACAGGTGGTAGAGGTAGGAATGTTCTGGAAATATCTCGAAACCTGATAATCTCCTTACCATAGCAATATTGAAGTGGAGGAGACTGAAGTGGCACATATATGTGGACAATACATCCTTACATGTACGTTGTCAATGGGAAGGTTCTCAGTGCCTATTAGGGGTAAAGTTACACACATGCACACACACACATACATACACGCAACACATTTACATATACACTAGTGCTTTGCTTGCACAGAGGATGATCTGTTATCAATGCAACAGGCAACCCTCAGGTCAAGATAGATACTAGTGACAAGCTGGGATGGACACGAGAGAGAGAGAGAGAGAGAGAGAGAGAGAGAGAGAGAGAGAGAGAGAGAGAGGAGCAGAGAGAGGAGAGAGGGAGGGATGGGAGGAGGGAGGGAGGGAGGGAGGGAGGGACGGTGAGGGAGGGAGGGCAGGGAAGGGAGGGAGGGAGGGAGGGAGGAGGGAGGGAGGGGAGAGGAGGGAGGGAGGGAGGGAGGGAGGGAGGGAGGAGGGAGGAGGGAGGGAGGGAGCGGGAGGGAGGGAGGGAGGGAGGAGGGAGGGAGGGAGGGAGGAGGGAGGGAGGGAGGAGGGAGGGAGGGAGGGAGGGAGGGAGGGACGGGAGGGAGGGAGGGAGGGAGGGAGGGAGGGACGGGAGGGACGGGATGGAGGGAGGGAGGGAGGGAGGGAGGGAGGGAGGGAGGGAGGGAGGGAGGGAGGGAGGGAGGGAGGGACGGGAGGGAGGGAGGGAGGGGGGGGGGGAGGGGGGAGGGAGGGAGGGAGGGAGGGAGGGAGGGAGGGAGGGAGGGAGGGAGGGAGGGAGGGAGGGAGGGAGGGAGGGAGGGAGGGAGGGATGGGAGGGAGGGGGGAGGGAGGGAGGGAGGAGGAAGGGAGGGAGGAAAGTGAGGGAGGAAGTGAGGGAGTAGGTGAGGACAGGAGAGAAAGAAAGGAAGGAGGAGAGAGGGATAAGAGCAAAGAAAGATGGAACACAAACTAAGTGGTTGAAGTGTACACAATGTACCTGGGCAGGCTGGCAGCAGCACTGATGACGCAACACCACGTTCCAACTGGAGTGCAGTGCCTGTGGGCGTGACTGGAGGACCTGTCCAACAGATAATGTACTGAGCATAGATCATATACATGTACCATGCACACTGTTATTTGCGCATGTTGCATACAGTAGCAGAGAAGACATACTTGTACATGTACAAAGTGAAGGGGAGGAGGCCGGTGGTGTTGTAGCTGATCACAGTAAGGGGCAGGACACCCGCCAGAGCACCATTGCAATACGATGAGGATGCCATTACTGTGAGTTGGCAAGTCCCAAGACACAATGATGTAGGTGGAGCCCACATTCTGCACCGACACAGCATCAAATCCATCCGGTGCTGGGGGAAGGAGGGGGAAGAGGATGACATCACATAACGACAATCACATCACACATACATGTACATGTATCATAGATTATCTATGCATGTATATAGTCAGTGACACACACATACACACGCACACACAATCGCACATACACACACACGCACACACACACATGCACACACACACACATGCCCAACATGCCTGCTTCTCCTGTTGTGATATTCACGCATACGATGTAACTGACTACGCCACTGGACACAGCTATGGACATGTACATGTAGCCCACTTGAATTGGGGGGGGGGGGGGGGGGTATGCAACTAAATTCACATAGTATACTCACCAAAACACCTGCGTCTCAGAAGATGAAAGCATGAAGGGCATACGTAGTTCGATCCCTGCATGCATCATTGTGCCTAATTGATGCGCTCCACTTCTCCAGTGCAAGTGACGCACAGCAGATAAGTTAATTTTAATTTGTGCATCGGTACAATTATAATTGTAATTCAAATTGTCTTGATAGTTACGTCATAGCTATAAAGTTTATAACCGTCAACCCGACATAATTTTGTAACTTTATTCTAAGATGACGTAAGGTATTACGCAATGACTACTCGTTTATGAATAAATTATGCGCGGTAGAAATTATATTTTTGTCTTGATTTTAGTTTACGAATGGTTCATGGTATAATCTTATAAAGCAGAGATCCACAATCAGTCCGATTTATCGTAAATTAAAAACGTGTTTGAAATTCAATTTGAAAAAAAAAAGCATGATGACCGCCTATGTATGGGCCATTTCTCCATATGTTTAAGAATATGTCTGTTGCTAGCAAAAAAAGTAGCGAGTGACAACTTTTATGGGAATATGGTGCGCACTTTTTGGTATCAAAATTTCATGGACCAAGTGTTCAATGATTTGTCAGTGATTTTTCGAATTACTATCAGATTATCTGATGATCTTGTGTGTGATTTCCACAGCAAAATCACTCAATATGATTGCGAGGTTTTTTTTTGCTGTGTATCCCACGAGCCAATTAAGCTATATATGTGCATAGAGCTGGGGAGAGAACTAGCGTGTTTGTATTCGAACCTTACCGTCAAACAGTCTGCATGTCAGTGACAACGTGCGTGGAAAACAGACATACGGTCTGACATTATAAAAGAAGCTATAGGACATTTATTGCGTGAAAATAAAACTTATAAATGCTTGAGGGAATACTCTAACTGTTTGAGCTGCTAGCAAGGCTTTGAAGTTCGCACAATATATCATACCACGCATTGCACAGAACTGGTATCAGATTTACAATCAAACGCATCGGCTTCAGATGTGTGGGTGCTGAAGAAATCGGGTAGTAGATATAAACGCGGGAACAGTAGAATAACAATAGTTGGAAGGTAAAAGTGAAGAGAAGAAAGTGCCAGAGATGCAGAAAATTTTCTTCCTCTTCACCCTCATGCATCGCATGCGAAACTGGACAAATCCGTTCGCTACCAATAGATCTCGTTATGGGTCAGTCACCGAACCAAACTACAGATATACTGAACAGCAATTGTAAGTTGATCGATGCGCCAACACACCGAAATAAATCTTCATCTGCTATATTTTCATTTCCCTCTTTGCAGTCATGCCAGCGAGAAACTACAAGCAGCTGTATGACGACGGTCTGTACAAAACTATGCCTCGTTCCTCCAACTCTGCCACCCCGACGCACAACATAGTGGTTTACTGCGACATGTCGCTGCAGGGAGGAGGATGGACCGTTATCCAGCGTCGAGTTGACGGCACCGTAAACTTCAATCGCGACTGGGTGGACTACAAGATCGGTTTCGGAAACTTAGAAGGCAATTTCTGGCTCGGCTTGGACAACATCGTGTTGCTCACAAACGACGTCAACATGGAACTGTACGTCGGACTGTCGTGCTTCGGTTGCAGCGATGTCGCTCTGTTCGCGAAGTACAGTCAGTTCAGCCTAGCTCCCGAATGGCCGCTAAATTACCAACTAAAGGTGTCTGGGTACGAGGCATCTTCCACTGTCGGTGATTCTTTTGCAATTCACAACGGCCAGAGCTTCTCTACCCCCGATAAAGACAACGACGCTTCGCTCCTAACAAACTGCGCCCAAGTTTACTCGTCAGGATGGTGGTTCAACAGCTGCTACAATGCCAATCTCAACGGCGTTTACCAAAAGTGAGCCTATGATCTGAGTGGCAAGGGAATCCAATGGAATAATTGGCTAGGCAAAGATGCCTTGATGCAGTCAGTGGTACTGGCCATTAGACCGCGTTAACTGTATGGCACGATACATGCACATACATGCACTAATATACCAGTGCATGTATAATGCACATATGCACCCCAAGAATCTTTTCAAAATGATACAATTTAAGCTGATATGTACATATGCTATTCTACTCTGTCTCGCCATTCATATATCATGTATCTCTTGACAGCGACATCAATTATTATATACCGTTTCGCAGCTTTTTGTCGTCAATTGGACAAAACTGTTGTAAGTCTGATGAATAAACAAAAGGCACCTATATAGGATTTATATGGTGCCGCACGTACGAGGGCACGGGACAGAGGAGGAGGAGTGGGTGATGGGGAAATATATCACCTTCATTAGAGGCTACACACATGCACTGAAGTGTTGGTACATTCGTGAGCAATGTTGACTGCCTTCCGAATGTTGCCACCAAGTACAGCAAACAGTGTCTTGTTAAGCTCCAAAAGTGGACGTTTCGATTCATTTAACAGCTGCTCCCCATCAGTTATCAACAGTAGGACATATGTTGCTCCAATAGCTGTCTTGTAGACTTTTATTAACAAAGCAAATCTCATCGAAAAGAAGTGTCAGTACTTAATACAAATCTCCCTCCATTTTACCTGTTCATGTGGTATAGAGAAAGTTCCACATATTCCTCACAATTCACTCGAGTACCATTCTGTGTCATGATAGCTTTATATGCTGCTAAGTACTGTATCTGAATTAGCTTTATCAGAGATCAGTATGTAAGGAGGATGGCTCTGTAGTAGAGCTTCTAGATCAGTGTGCACGCCTGGAACCAAGATGAAGTGGCATGTGGAGTAGAATTAATATGCACCTGCTAAAAATGTATTATGTTCAACTGAATCGGATTCGGTTGCATGCCTATATATACCGCGACAACGGTGCATTTATGAGCATGCAGGAGCGCTAGGAATTTGAAAACTGAGCTATAGAGATTACAGTACTGGGAAAATACCAACTGAGACTGACTGGAAGCTGCGTAAATCTAACAATTAATTAACTCTGTCGCGGGTTCACTGTTGTTTGCGGGCCCACATTAATGAAATGATTATGTCATGCCCTTAGCAACGTCCGTGGCAACCGAAGACCTTTACAGTAGAAATCGTCCTTAAACTTTTTTGCCCACAGTTCAACCCATACCCACAATAACATCTGATTCAGGCATCAGTGGGAGACATTCCGTTGAACACCTCTATGTAGTACATTCGTAATGCAAGCGCTCTTGCATCCCTATCGGACACATTTGGCATGTGTACAGCGAGGGACTCCAATTCCTTGGCTGCACTCTCTGCGATACTAGCATTCGTCCTTCTGCTCTTTGAGGAACTTGCTTCGCTGACCGATCACCCGCTTCAAAGCGGCAGCTTCGGGATTACCTCTTGGAGCCTTTCTTCACTTCAACGTGCCCAAATATGATTTGCCTCTTTACTTGCTCGCTGCCTTTCTTCGCTGGTTGATGTTTGGTTCTTAAAAGAACCGTTTTCGCAATTGAAACCGTTCCCGGTCTCAGCCATAATATTATGAAACTGCAACAATAACGTCACAATTTTAATGAAATTCACAGGAAAATGGTGTGCTTTTTTAAGCCTCAGCGTTTGCAACCAGAATTTCGATAGTAAAATTAACTGTTGCGTCGTAAACATGGGTTTCTATGATGCAGTCACCATCCCTCGATATAAAAATCGATTTACTGTCGCATATAACGCGCACTGTGCTAAAAGGCATGCTAAACACATTTCGACCTGGACAAACGTGTCTCGCATGAAAAAACCAAAAGTATTTCCCGGGTTTGAAATATGATTCAGCCAAACGTTGGGCAGTTTTTTTATTCTCTTATATACCAAATTTTGTGATCATCCGCTGCCTCAGATCTGAGAGATATGCTATAAATCCGGACTGGGACACTAAAAATCAAAAGACATGTCAATCACGTGATACTTCCTTATTTCCAGTACTTGTTTACAAATGTTTGGTCAATAACACTGTGTTGTCAGATTTGCAATACTGCATACTGTTAATTTTTTAAAAAAATTCAAATTAACAGTAAATTAAACACACCCAAAAAATGTTAAGGACATGATTTCCACTGTAGAACGTGAGCTTACACAAAAACAGCGGGAAGTGCAAATCCCCATTTTAATACCGTACAAACAGAGGAACATCTTTTTTACATTTGCACTACACCACGTGGCGTAGTTTAATAGCTAGGGAAAGCTACGGGCCTTGAAAGCGGGTTAGTCTCTCCGCACCTCTTCGGCGCAGAAGCGATTCTCTACGAGCTGGACAATCAAAAAGCTGAAAACATAGCTGATTCGTAAAGGAAACTGAAGGTACTATTTGATGCTAGTAGTGGTTTGTAGCCACAGTTTTTTTTTTTTTTTTTTTTTTTACACCAATAAAGTACACAAAAATGGGTACGGCGCGTATCGTTTACTGTGGGATTGCAGCTACATAGTGTGAGTGTTCCTTCATACACAGATGGGACTCATCTGCTGGGCCAAAATTGCCCTGGCATTTAGCCCCATGATGGTGAGGCTGAGCGATAGGCCACAACCTCTTTTAGAGGTTGGGATAGTTGTGTGGCTATTTTTTACATTGATGGCTTTATTGTCCCATGCATCCCCAAACACTTCTGCAGCCAAATAGTGTTCTGAGAACCTATTCGCGCAATTGCAAGTTCTGAGAACCTCAATCATTCCATCTTGTGCTATTTCGAATTGACCGCTATGTTGCTGGCAGAGTATTAAACTTACCGCAATAATTGCCAATGCCTTTGACACTAAGTTCTTCACGATAAGGCTTCAATTACAATAAGCCGTGATCACAAAGAACTTTAAATTAGTGTAATTTTTCAGTGTTGGCAATTATTGTGATATTCTGAGGAATAAGGACTGAGATTACCCCACCCACGCAATATCATCAGCCACAAACAACCCGGCCATCACAGAGCCAATGCAATATCCCATCTGCTTATATCTCTGGAGCTACCATGCAGAGTACTATTTTGCACCAATGGTCTAATTCAGTGGTTCAGGATCTTAACTGCAGCAAGGTAAAGTGTTACAACCACAACAGCTCAAACCGGTATTACCCTTGATCCTGACACTATTGAACGTGAAACGTGTCAGGTGCAAGAGGGAGTGACCTACGATGGCCATGTTGGTCGCGCGCTGAGACACTTGCGCCGCGCACTAATTGAAGTTTACACCGCGCACTTTTTGAGGTTTGCATCATGCACCGCACACTAGTTGAGTTTGCATCGCGCACTAATCGAGGTTTGCACCGCGCACTAATCGAGGTTTGCACCGCGTACTAATCGAGGTTTGCACAGCGCGGGATGTCTGATTTGTTAGGTTACGTCACCTTTTTTTAAATTAAAGCGCAGTACGTCCACTCCTTTCTTTTTCGTATGATGCCGCAAAACGATCCAGAGGATCACGCGGGCTTGTTGTAGTACGTACGACTAATCCGTACGCATACATACAGGACTTATCGTGCGGTATTGGAGGCAACATAAGACCGTTGCCGTGATATTTGCTTATTTAGGTTATTTACTCGCAATCTCTGGATTGTTTTGCGTCATCATAAGAACAAGAAGGGATTCGTTAGAGTGGACTGCGCTTTAATTAAAAAGAAAAGGTAACAAATCAGACATGCCATAGCAGTGCGCTGTGCAAATCTCAATTAGTGCGCGATGCAAACCTCAATTAGTGCGCGATGCAAACCTCAATTAGTGCGCGGTGCATGATGCAAGTGAAACCTCATAAAGTGCGCTGTGCAAACTTCAATAGTGCGCGGCGCAAGTGTCTAGGGGCGCGGCCACCGTAAGTGACCCCAATACACATCAGTGCAGTGACATTGCCAGCAATTTCGGACGCTCATTACGTATTCCTGACGCGTAATTGCAAACGTCCGTTAATTTTCCGCGCACGCGCTCATTGAAATGTATGGAGTGACTTACACTATTTGTTCTCTATAAGTATTAAATGCATATATTGATTATTCCAGAATTCAGGGAGATCAAAGGCATTGCCTTATATCGTTCTGAACTTTAATACAAATTTTTAGTCCTCATTTAGTAGTGTCCACATTCAAGTAACTGCATTTTTATAGATAAGTATAGAAATCTTAAACAAAGCAGTGTTTTTTCATGACTTTTGTCATTTTTTTCTGCGTATTGGTGAAAGAAGTTAAGTTTTCCAGAATTTGTGATGTTCATAAAATCATCACTGAAGACTTTTGACTGTATTTTAGCCTTTTACATCCTGTTTTAATAGTGTCCAAAGTCATTTTTAGTCATCAAGGTTCACTCAGCGGCCATTTTAATACTGATATCACCATTACATATACTGTACCGTGATGACAGGTTAGAGCTGAACTGGACGGAATATATTAACAATACAGTCACAAATATATCATCTGCCTAAACGATGGTTACCAAGCAACCTATATATATGTTGCCCGCGCAATACACAATACACATTATTCAGGATTATTGATATTCACATGAATCTTGAATATAGTGGTTTATATATTTACCATGAATAATAATAATTATCACCATGGTTTTATGAGGCTAAATACAGTGCATAATTAATTTTACCTGATTTACTAATGTCTATACATCGCCCCTATTCTTAAGCCACCGTGTATTGTGTCACAAAAGGCACCTTTGAACAGTGTGAAACCATGTTCTGAGATCGGCAGGGTCATGAGCCAGCTAGTGGCACTTTTCTCCTGTGAGAGAACCATGGATCTTTGTACAGACTTGGGTAGTTTTCGGCTGTAGATTGGATGCAAGCTCTTGACTTCACTGCCATTTGGATTGGTGGACTTGATTTTTGGTCTGGGATCTGAGCCTCAGTCGTGAATGTTGATATTGGGTGTCCTTTGCTTATGATTAGATTGCATTAAGGTTTTGTGATTGAATTCGACTTGTTGGCTGAGAGTTCGGTAGGTATGGTTATGCCAAGACCCCCAAGTCTTGGGGGCAGGGAGAAGCGCTCGAGGTCTTTCCTGCTAGTGAGAGTTGGGATGTTGGGATCTGAATTATGTGTTCTATAGGTTTGAAGAGACTGTCTACATTGAGTACCCTCCTGGCAAGGTAAATCCACTTGTGAATCCCACTGTGGGTGAATGCTGAGAAAGACGCAAGGTGTTGGGTGTTGGCAATGGAACGTAGGGTTAGTAGTTGGGCACACCATTTGTCAACTTTCTTTTGCACAAACTGTGTTACATAGTTTGCAGTTCCAAGGGGTGCCTCGAGGTGTGGTCTGCCCTCGTTTATGTTGGTCCCATGAAAGGCCAAGGTGACAGAATTGAGGTGCATGTGTTTAACCACTTGCCATGTTTTTGTGGCGAACCATAGGTGGGTCCAATCATGTGACCAATCATGTGAGAAATTTGTCCCACCACTGCTTGAGTTGGGAGACAGTACCTGTTGCTGTGGCATAGTCAGCGTACCAAACTTGAATGTCCCCCCAGCAATCCCCTGTATGAGTGGCAGAGTGCCCAGAGCGTACATAAGCATGGCGAGCCGGTCACCCTGAGTTCTTCCTTCCCTTGATAGGATTGTGTTCCATCAACAAACCAGAACTGTGGCAAAGGAGGGGCACGACCTCTGAATGAACTCCCAAATTTTTATCTAGAGTAATTAGGCGACATGCCAGGAAGGGGGCAAGACTGATTGGATTAACAAGAGTGGTGCACAGCCATCTTGTGAGGGGTCCTAGGGTCTTGCAAAGCTCTTCTGATGAGGAGTGGAAGGAGGTGCACAGTCGCCACCACCCTTAAGAAATTTAGTATTGCACGCAAAGCACACAGTATGGTGACGAAGGCGCCCCCGTTAGGCGGTTCAATAATTGTAAAAAGCTCGAGATAAGAGATGGGTGTTTTTCAACAACGGATTCGGGTGAAAAGCTGACCTAGTTCTCCTTCGGCACATGTACCCAAGTGTGTGTATTAGGCTGCGTATCGTAAAAATCCACAATCATTCCTCTATGCGATTCCCTATATAGACCCCACTCTACCCACCCATTGCCATGCACTAGATGGGTGTTGTGTCTTGTGTGTGTGTATCTATGTGAGTGTGCATGTTTGTGTGCATGTGTCTGTATGTGCGTCTTTCTGTGTGTGTCTGCATGTATCGGTGTGTGGTCTGTGTGTCTCTGTGTCTCTGTGTTGTGTCTGTGTGTCTGTGTGTCTCTGTGTTGTGTCTGTGTGTCTCTGTGTCTCTGTGTTGTGTCTGTGTGTCTCTGTGTCTCTGTGTTGTGTCTGTGTGTCTCTGTGTCTCTGTGTTGTGTCTGTGTGTCTCTGTGTCTCTGTGTTGTGTCTGTGTGTCTGTGTGTCTCTGTGTTGTGTCTGTGTGTCTCTGTGTTCTGTGTGTGTGTGTATCTGTGTGAGTGTGTCTGTGAGTGTGTTTGTATGTATGATGTGTGTTACCCTGTGGTACCCTGTGCATGTGTGCATTAACCTGTGTGTGGTAAAAATCCATGTGTCTGTGCATGTGTTTCTGTGTGTGTCTGTGCTTGTGTGTCTCTGTGTGTCTGTGGGTCAGTTTGTGTGTGTGAGTCTGTGTATGTCTGTGTGTGAGTTTGGTGTGTGTCTGTGTGTGTGTCTGTGTGTTGTGTTGTCTTAGTGTATGTGTCTGTGACTGTGTGTGTGCATTTGTATGCTTTCTGTATGTGTGTACCTGTGTGTGATAAAAATCCACCAAAGGTCTCGCCATTCCTCTATGCAATTCCCTAGTTTGACCCCTCTACCATCCATTGCCATGCACACTACATGTAGATGAGTGTCCGCATGTTTCTGTTTCTTTCAGTGTTTGTGTGTGTGTCTGTATGTGTGTCTGTATGTGTGTCTGTATGTGTGTCTTTATGTGTGTCTGTGTGTGTGTCTCTGTGTGTGTCTGTGTGTGTTGTCTTTGTGTACATGTATGTGTGTGTGTCTGCGTGTGTGCATTTGCATGCTTCCTGTATGTGTGTTACCCTGTGCATGTGTGTATTAACCTGTGTGTGATAAGAATCCACCCAACAGAGCTCATGATCAAACTCAAAGTGACAAAATTTAGAATTTAATACTCCTAATGCTGTAACCTAGTGCATGCCCTGTATGCAAGGACACCCTGTATGTACGTTGCCAATGGGGAGGTTCTCAGTGCCTATTAGGGGTAATGTCACACACATGCACGCACACATACACACACACACACATAGAACACATTTACATACACACTAGTGCTTTGCTTGCACAGAGGATCTATTATCAATGCAACAGGCAACCCTCAGGTCAAGATAGAAATGAGAAAAGAGCATATAAGTCCAGCACAAACAAGTACTAGTGACAAGCTGGGGTGGACTGAACGAGAAAGTGGGAGGGTGACACATACATTCCTTTACACTTACAGTCAATAAAACCATGTTGCACATGGCTATTCTAGATCATCAGCAGGGCTCTTTTGTCAGCAGGTTGATTAACCCCACACACACTCGCAAAGCTCCCAACTGACGGCAGCTAGAGAGATTTAACCCATTCTTCAACAGGGTAGAGACCACACCCAGTCCTCACAACTGACACACAGCTTTAGAGACTTAACGGATTTAAGGCCGAGACATGCATATATGTGTTTACTGTTACCAATAAATTCTTCAATACCTTTTGAAAAATTATACTAATTTGAAGTTCTTCATGTCACAGGTTTCAGTTTATATTCCATCTCTGCTTCTTAGAATACCTCTGCATGTTGCCATGTTTAGCTTGATTATGGACAACTCTCCAAAATCTATTTGGCATTATCAGTTAACAGCGTCTAGAGAGCTCACGGTACAGACCATATCCAGGCATCACAACTGATCGGGTACAAACCACACCCAGGTGTCACACCCGTGGCATCAGCGAAGGAGATTCTTCCTGACTACAAAAGAGCTGTGTGCAAACTCATGTGGTGTGTGTGTGTGCGTGTGTGCGTGTGTGTATGTGCATGTGTGTGTGTGCATGTGTGTGTGTTGTGTGTGTGTGTGTGTGTGTGTGTGTGTGCATGCGCGTGTGTGTGTGTGTGTAGTATGTGCATGGTGCTCCCGCGCACGCCTTGCGCCAGTGGTGTAGCCAGGGGAGTATTGCACGCGAGGGCAAGGGTCCCCCAGAACATTTTTGAGAGTTATTTCTAAAATTTAAAATGTTCTGGATCTGCACATCTATCATCATAAGATCCTCAGTGAATTTAGTAATTCTTCCATTTTTTATTAACTGGGAAGCAAATCTGTCAACAACATTGAAGCCATCTTTCCCGATTATCACGTCACATGCGTATACTGAAATTTGAACGTTTACAACTCGAGGCTCAAGCCCACCAATTCATTACTTCAGGAGTGAGTATTATTGTTATGATGATGACCTCGGCTGGTAGGGCCTACGTAGCTACGCCACTGCTTCCGCATATATCGAGTGCGATGTGATAAAGAGGTACCTCTACATTCATGTTTAATTTCATTCTCATTCTACATGTACTATTTACACTGTTGAGTTCCAACAATAGTCGAAAAGTTACACCATCTCCTACAAGGTAAAGGTCCATGAGTGGTACCACGCTGACGAAGATAATAGACACCCAACAGCAAAACATTGTAAGTTGGACCGGAGTGCAAGAGATATAGATGGCCGACGAAATTAAAAGTAGTCTCATAAAATATACAAAAGGATAGAATAACAGAGATGCTGATACAACTCGATGGTAATATACCTGCCCCTTTGTCCTCTTTTCTTCCAAATAATCCAGATATGTTGGGTGAACATGCATGCAAACGTTAAGGATGTGGAGGTATGTGCAGTGTATGTGCAAATGTATGGGTGTCGTTTGACAACTATCAAAACTTCCAAATCCTATACTGCGTCAAGCAGCTCCATTATGCAGTATGCCAATTGGCAGAAAGTGGAAAATGATTGTGGTTGAACATTCTGCGGAAAAGTTTCAACTAACATCAACAAACGGTAATCGATCTTTGATGGTCAGTAGATGTACTTTAAATATAGGCTGAAGCTAATCCACCATAACTGAGGCATTATAGTGACTTGAGCTTAGCTGCACCTTTGGGTTGCCTGACATCATCCATTCTGATCAATTAAGGTTGTGCTTTATTGCTTCGCAATTTGTGCATGCAGGACGCTTTTGGAGTGAAGAAGTCTCATATATTGCGTATCCACAAGGCTATGTAATGATATAACGATTTAATCAGTCACTGCTGCTAACAAACGAATTTAATGCTGCTAACAACATGTGGAGAGTGAAGAGGATTGGGAACGTCATTTGTCTGGCTTTGTTCGAAGTTCATTTAGTAACAAGAGGGTAAATCCATATATATGATTTAAAACTTTGGATCAGCGTTAAAGCCTAGCTGTTGACCCGATTTATAGTCGGTTGACAGACTTTGGAGCCGGTTGACCCGTGCTTTAAAGCCGGTCACTTAATTCCGACAAGTGGTTGTAAAGAATCTCATTAGAAATTCTGCGTGTGAGCGTGTCACTTTTTTTTTGGTCTTTGCCATCGAAATCGAAATCGACACTCGAGAGAAGGAGTTTGGCATTTTTCTTTCCGAGAAGTCTTTCTCCACTAACAGGGGAACCAGCGTCTTTTACAAAGACTTTGGAGAAAAGATTAAAGCAGCCATAAAAGACCCATCATATAGGAGAGTGACTTCCAGATTTTTAACATCCCTAGTCTAGGAGCTTGGAATGTTTTGGTTATCTTCATATAAACCAGTATAAGTGCATGTATTCAAATATGATTCCATTGTCTTTCAGCTGTTGTGTGTGTGCTTTACATTTATTCTCATTATATATTTTTGTCGACCAGATTCAAAACTTCTGTTTATTTATATATCTAAAACACAAGATACGTATTATCGAGGAACACGTGGGTGTGCAAGCAGAGTAATTATTGTCTATATATAGACAATAATTACTCTGCTTGCACATGCATATTCAGATGCTTTCTACAAGGCAAATAAGAGAACTTTACAAGTTAAGGCCTTAGTCGGTAGACCTGTATGGTTTGTTAACCGGGGTGGCGAGGTCCATTATCTTGCTTGCATAGGTTCATCACACCCACGTGCTCCTTGATAATACGTATCTGGTGTTTTAGATATATAAATAAACAGAAGTTTTGAATCCGGTCGACCCGCTTGAAAGCAGGTCAGTTTTGCATATAGGTTTACATAGGTTTAAAGCCGGTAGAACTAACTGGAAGTGGGTCGACCCGCTTAAAAGTGGGCGACCAGCTGTAAAGCGTGTCGGGTTTTAAATCATATTGAATTTTTTCCGTGAAAAGAGAACTAACGTATACATTATAAAATTTCCAGTACGCGCAATAGTTTCGTTGAAAACTAAAAATTCTGTGCCTTGAAACTTCATAACAGGTACTCCGATTCTCAGTGCGTAAGAAGTAATGTATAGAGGCCATTTCAGAGTTCTAGAATATGTAATCTTGAAAAAGCATGCCCTATTCGCGGAAACAATCCCATATTTGCCACCCTTTTTAGCATTATTATCTAGCTTTTATGTGCTATTTCCCTATGTACTCTCCCTATATAGGAACATGCAAAAATGCATACCCTACAGTGTACAGTTTTTAAAATGCAAGCAATTTTATTTTTATTGTTTTTCGTGACCTCAGTCAGTTTAGTTGAGCATATCTTTAGCCAGGCTGCCTGTGTGGGCCGTGTATTGTACAGCAACCACCAGATTTCCTCATTGGAATGGCTGCCCCGCATGCCAGCAATAATCGTAGAAGATACCGGCTGTACAGGCTCTTTAGGGGCTGCTAGACCATCTTGGGTTTTGGCAGCACCCAACATACCTGCTTCGTAAGCAAGCCCACTCACTCCACACATCACTGCATATGTGAAGTCATGCCATTCCGCATACGAACTGTGAGTGTTTTGACACCAGTACTAAAAATGGGTGCATAAATGTATCATTTTACATTTCCCACACCAGGAGATAACCAAATCTAGAGGGTGTACCATACACTGCGAATGTACCAATACTTTCTTAGTGCTCAGCGAGTATGACACATACAACATGTGTACGCTAGCTGAACAAATGCATGTACGCACAGGCACGACACGCAAGCAACACATACATATGATCTTGCATGTGACCACAATACCATCTGTAGAGATATGCCAAAGTAAAATCCAATGTAATGTATGGTATTTCTTAAACGAGCTGTTAAAAGAACTGTTTAGATGCTCAAGAATAACTGTGGGATAATGGTAAAGACTTGCCTGAAAGAGCGTGAGTAAAGAGAGGTAGCTATAAAATCAGCAAACTTTTGGTTTGGTGGTGTAAAAAGAATATACATTTACATTTATGTACATGTGCATGTATATGGCACAGTACATGTACTTATATATCTATACACACTTCAAACATCACCCCATGCACATTCAGTCGTCATGCATAAACAAACACATGCACACACTGACCAACACATGCACGCACACTGATCAATACATGCACACCAATGACACAGGTGTCGGATGTGTGCATCAGGAGAAAGCGAACCCTGCACCAGAGCTACTCAATTAGCTACTATTACTGTCTGCTCTCCAACTATTTCCAAGACACAGAGCAATATGACAACACCATATACAACACAGGCCATGACATCACCTTCTAGTCTTCTACATCATCATCATCGCCTTCATAGTCAAGAAGATACTCACCATCATTATCGTCTTTAGGTGACATGTGCAACACTTTGCTCTCTTCTCATTCTGGAAGAGATCTGGAGGAAAAAATTTGGAAGGAGCCGTTTTCTTAGTAAAATGGTTTTGCAATTCCATACAGCAATGTATCTCTGTTTCTTTCAATGTACTGTCGCCAGATGTCTTATGCAAATTTTTAGGTTTTGTCAACCAGTACATTGTAGCGATCAGGCCTATACGATACTCCGGATACACACGAAGGCTGGTAACCGTTTGCTGTTTTAAACAAAGTACAGAGTAAGATACAATTCTTAAAAGGGTTTAAAAGTAAAGAAATATACCCAGTCCAAAACAGCCAAATTCATCCTCATCTGAAATGTACAAGTATAAGTCTGAAAATGAATCCACTTTGGCAAATACATCAGAAGTAGGTGATTGAAGGATTCAATCCAGAAAGTATCCCGGCACTAAACATTTGCATACACATGCTTATGTACACACATACAAAAGTATGTACACACAAATACACATATACATATACACATGTACTTATACAAATAGGAGGCATACCCGGCAGTAAAACTCCATGTAGCGATAAAATAGAGTCTTTCTCAGAGCCTTTTCGTAGCCATTGATGGTGTCAGGGTTGGTTAAAAGTACCTTCAGTAGGAGGTACCCTGCAGCACAACATGGACTTTCCAGATGACACAATGTATGACAACCCTTTGTTGAAAAGAGTAAAAATGAACAGACAGGTATCAGGTGTAAAAGAACGCACATGAAAATGGCCATTATCTTGTTACGAAGGACATCCGAATCATGATTGCAATTTTTCATGCACCAATACAGATGAGTTTTGCTGCTTCTGGCTATTGGAGTAGTATAACAGCATGCAGCAGTAATATTATTAATATAACACATCCTTATCTGAAAGCTGGGTGAACCATGTGACATCCCAACCATGAACTGCACCCTGACATATTTTTTTCTTTCTTTGCAGCATTCTTGGTGCCTACATGAATGTACTAAAGCCACATGACGATTGTGATATGTGGTACTGCATAAAGCACCCATCATGCCGCGTATCGTACGAATTCACAATGTCAAGTTCCTCAATGTACCTTTTCACTTGCACTTGGTTATCATGGGCAACCTCTGTTACATTCAAACCTATGGCGAAGAAAACATCCAGCTATATGTACAGTGTGATATTACCTCTAGCAATTACTTGAGTAAGCACTCTTCTGGTACACTCCATCCACATATCTAGGCAGTTGTGTACTCAGGCCTCGACATTGTGCAGATCCCAACAACTCTGTGTGCACTGAGGGAGCCGTGTGCATCATTGGATCACTGCATTATCATACATACCTTCCTGTCAGACATGGGACAGTTGTGTGGTATGCGAGTCATGGCAAGCATCAGTCATCACCCACTGTGTGCACAACACAAAATATTTTTTTATTTAAAAGAGGGTCAGTTAGCTTACCTCTCCATTGGTGTGGTATTCAGGGTTTGTTTTAACCTAAAGCTATGGCCTGTTGCATTGCCTGCGTGTTTTCAACAACACTCCGATAGTGGAGTTTATTATACACTTCCCATTAATAGAGCTTGCAGTCATCGGCAATATACATATGAATGCAAGACCCAAATGTCAGTGCAGAAGTTGATATACTGCCTTGGAAGCATACCTGCACGTGTGAATGCATGGACAAAGCCTGACAAAAAAAAAAAAAAAAAAAAAAAAACTTTTATGACCAAGAGTAACAAAATCACTAATGCTAACTTCTGATTTGCAAGGTAATGACCAGCCAAGACTCGAGAACTAGCCCACACATGACACTCCTTACAAGATGGACACAAAACGGACGATATACATGAATGGAGTACACAAGATAATAGTAGATCGTCCTTTCGTACTCGCATACCTGCAGTCTCTAGCAGAGCTGTCAACACGCGGTCCAACATGGCGTTCAAGACACTGAGCGTGCTTCGTTTAACGTTCCCATCGGGAACAAGAAGCCTCTTCGCTTCGTCGAACCGACTAACCAAGATGTCCTTTTCTTCTCGAGAAGAAAAGGATGAAGCGCAGTAGCCGAGGGTTGGAGTATAGCGGTCGCCATATTATTTAACCCTGCATGTATAAATGAACCAGCGATTCAGAATAAAAGTGAATATACACAACGGATATTATATCAGTATCTCAGTGTGCCAAGCTTTATATTTAATTAAGACAGGTTTGTAATTTTGCATCGCGAGTTCCTTTATACCCCACCAGCTCCTTGTATTATAGCATGCATTCATAGAGATCTAGTTAGTTCAGTGGATGGTATGTTCCTTGTTGATACGCATGCATATCTCATTATGCACATCATGCTTATCCCACGAGCCAATTAAGCTATATATATATGTGTGTATAGAGCTGGGGAGAGAGCTAGCGTGTTTGTATTCGAACCTTACCGTCAAACAGCCTGCATGTCAGTGACAACGCGCGTGGAAAACGGTCTGACATTGTAAAAGATATTTATTGCGTGAAAAACTTACAAATGCTTGAGGGAACACTATAACTGTTTGAGCTGCTAGCAAGGTTTTGTAAAACCACTCAAGTTCGCAGAATATATATCATACCACGCATTGCACAGTTATAGCATCGGCTTCCAGATGTGTGGGTGCTGAAGAAATCGGGTAGTATAAATAAACGCGGGAACAGTAGAATAACAATAGTTGGAAGGTAAAGAGAAGAAAGTGCCAGAGATGCAGAAAATTTTCTTCCTCTTTACCCTCATCACATGCGAAACTGGACAAATCCGTTCCCTACCAATAGATCTCGTTATGGGCCAGTCACCGAACCAAACTACAGATATACTGAACAGCAATTGTAAGTTGATCGATGCGCCAACACACCGAAATAAATCTTCATCTGCTGTATTTTTATTTCCCTCTTTGCAGTCATGCCAGCGAGAAACTGCAAGCAGCTGTATGACGACGGCTTCAGAACGAGCGGCCTGTACAACATTATGCCTCGTTCCTCCAACTGTGCCACCCCGACGCGCAACATAGTGGTTTACTGCGACATGTCGCTGCAGGGAGGAGGATGGACCGTTATCCAGCGTCGAGTTGACGGCACCGTAAACTTCAATCCGCGACTGGGTGGACTACAAGATGGGTTTCGGAAACTTGGAAGGCAATTTCTGGCTCGGCTTGGACAACATCGTGTTGCTCACAAATGACGTCAACATGGAACTGTACGTCGGACTGTCGTGCTTCGGTTGCAACGATGTCGCCGTGTTCGCGAAGTACAGTCAGTTCAGCCTAGCTCCCGAATGGCCGCTAAAATACCAGCTACAGGTGTCTGGGTACGAAGCATCTTCCACTGTCGGCGATTCTTTTGCAATTCACAACGGCCAGAGCTTCTCTACCCCCGATAAAGACAACGACGTATCGCCCCTAACAAACTGCGCCCAAATTTACTCGTCAGGATGGTGGTTCAAGAGCTGCTACAATGCCAATCTCAACGGCGTTTACCAAACGCAAGCCTACGATTTGAGCGGCAAGGGAATCCAATGGAATAGTTGGCTAGGCAAGGATGCCTTGATGCAGTCAGCGGTACTGGCCATTAGACCGCTTTAACTGTATGCATGGCACGATACATGCACATACATGCACTGCATGCATGTATAATGCACATATGCACCCCAAGAATCTTTTCAAAATGATACAATTCAAACTGATATGTATATGCTATTCTACTCAAAAGAAGTTTGTCTCGCCATTCATATATCATGTATCTCGTTTCGCAGCTTTTGTCGTCAATTGGACTAAACTGTTGTTAATATAATACCGCACGTAGGAGGGCGCGGGGCAGCGGAGGAGGAGTGGGAGGGGAGGGGTTAATGGAAATAATTTATCGCTGTCAGCCAAGACACTAGAGCTCTTTAGTTTAGAGAGTGATCTATATATGTTTAGATGCAGTCATCGTGCCCGTGTTATCCTATAGTGGCATATTAGCTTAACTGAGTTGTAAATGCAGTTTTCTCACCATTGCCAGAAATTTCGGACATCGATTCATAACTCCGGCCAGAATATAATATAACAATTCTACTTTCACTTGTATTCTTCAGCAAAGATTTATCGAAACATAAAAACAACTAATTAGTAATTAACGTTCTTACGACAACAAATTTTATTTTAAGTACCTATATGAAAAAAGAGTTTATGTACAATTTTATAACAATTTTTAATTTCGGTACCGTGTATTGATTGTTACGCATGCGCGTTGCGGTAGCGTTATCGCGTTACTCATTCCGACCCGATTTCATTTATTTTTTGAAAAACGAATTAGAACCGTTACGGCTTGTAACGATTGTGGATAGGTTGTAAGTGATTCACGTACTTGGGGTAGTGTCGCTTCAGATCTGATATAGCGCACGTGAATCAGCGGCTTTTCAGATCGTCTTCGTGGGCGTGAATCAGTTATGAGTGATCATGAATAATCATATTTAGAAATCATGACTTTAATTATTTTTCAAGCAATAGATGTTGTTACAGTACACAGCATTAGTCCAATCATGCACAAACACAAGTCTGTTGATAGATGTATCACACCCTTCAACCACAACTGATGCAGTCTTCTCAACAAATGAGCAGGTCGTAGTACACTTGTGGACCACTGACACAGCTGCGCAGACAGGAATGACATGGAAGAAGTCCACCATTATTAGCAATGGGCAGTCAAACTCATCAAGTATACAGCCTTGAGGAATAGCTGCTTCTGGCTCCAGAACTTGGACAGTACAGTAGGAACTTTCACTGGTTCGGAAACCTCCCCAGAATAGACCAATTTCCTGCTGTGTAAACACATAGTATCACACACAAACAACACACAAAACACACTCACACAACACACAGTATCGCCCACCCACCCACACACACACACAAAACACACTCACACAACAAACAGTATCACCCACACACACCCACACACATACACACAACACACAAAACACACTCACATAGTATCACCCACCCACACACAACACAAAATACACTCACAACACACAGTATCACCCACACAGACACACATAAAACACACTCACACACAAAACACACTCACACAACACAGTATCACCCACACACACACATACACACTCACACAGTATCACCCACACACAGTATCACCCACACACACACAAAACACACTCACAACACACAGTATCACACACACACACACACACACACCACACACACACACACACACACACACACACACACACACACACACACAGTCTTACTGATGAACTATTGGCTGATTTGTATAGAACAAAATCGCCAATGTTGATGAGCCCACCAGATCCATAAATGGCCACAGAAATGGTTACACGAGTAGATGACTTCATAGATGGTGGCATCAACATGATACAGCTGGCAATAGCCTGACTGAGAAGGATGGTATCACGTTCTGGGATGGTCATCTTAATGGCACCAAGTTCCAAGGCTGCTGTTGATAACTGCATGAAGTAAAGCAAGACTGAAAGTTGTTCAATATCACATAGTCAGTCACATACACACCAGCTTGCGCAGGCTTCCCTGTTGGTAAATACACTTCTCTGATTCCACATGTTTTCCCAGAAATTCAGACTACGTCATCAGATTTATAAAGCTTCACAAGTTCAGCACCAAACCTTGTTTACAGAGTAACATGATATACATTTTCCCAGAAATTCAGACACGTCATCAGATTTATAAAGCTTCACAAGTTCAGCACCAAACCTTGTTTACAGAGTAACATGATATACATTTTGTTTGTGTATTCAATACGTACTATGCCCGAACAGATGTTCTGTATACTCTCTTCAATACCAAATTTTGTGGCGATATATTTGCTGGGAGAATGTTTGTTGGAAAAGATGTCCTTTGCATGAATAATTGAATTGAGGCTTTCATACCTTTGTTTGAATTATAATGCATGTCTAAAATTAGTGCTTATTATAAGCTGAAGGTGGTCCAAATTGAAGCATACTCTCACAAAGGTGCAACAGTAGGTAGACTTTCAACTTCCTTTTCAGGTTAGGAAAGTGAGCTAGAATAGCAGTAACACAGGATGTACAATCTGACTCGTACAAACCAACCATCTCTGGGTCAAATAGCTGACAATATGCAATTCAAAAACCTGTTGACACATGTAGTGCATGAACATGTAGCTATTACAAGTGTTACCCACACTAACCTTTGATAGCTTAAGCCACACTCCATCATCCATATACAGCGATAATAAATGAACTGCAAGTTGAGCAAGCAGCTTAACGTCTCGCCCAACAAAAGACTTGTACTATCTTGTCATGTCCCTTGAAAAGTGCGCATCACAACCACAAAATAAAAGGCAGATATACGTGCTCGCAATTCTTCTTTTGGTTATTTGACAGCTTGTTTATTTTAAGCCTGAGCAGGTACTTATACAGTCCCAGTAGCAAAATATGCAAAGCCTCAAAAGGTGTACTCCTTAAAATATAAGTTAGAGAGAGGGGGCTCAAAGTTATATTACCAAAACCTATGCATACACGTAGGCTTACTGGTTTGCATCTACGCAGAGATCTAAAATGGGATTTTCAGCATCACTGACACCAAAACGTTTCTTCAGTTGATCTTTTTGCCCTTTGGTTTTGGCAGCCATGATTGCTCATCTCTGCTGCACTGTTTCAGACAGCTATGTGGAAAGTATTGATTTGGTTGAATGCAGGTGAGGGACTTCATTAACTGAAAGGAAGTGAGACTTTCACAGGGGTGTACCCATTTTGCTTGTACAATCACTTAGTATTTAAAAAAGTACTACAGAGTCAGACGCATATAGTATTAATATATACCAAACTTGCTGTAGAGGTACTCTGCTGAATACTTGTAGCATATCTTAAGTGGTGCGCGCTTTCCAGGTGCCTGTTGTACTTCAATAGGTAGGAAAACTGGATTTTGCATAAAGCACAGTAAAACCATTCGGTCGATTTGCTTTCCAGGGGGGATAGAAACAGATGAATTTATGTTAATGTAAATTCACTGTTGGTAAGAAACTGATCCAGAAATTAATTTTAAATAGCAACAGAATTATATGCATGGCTCTCGAAATGTTCTGCCCCCCCTCCCCCCCCCCCCCCCCCCCCCCCCCCGCTCTGCGTGCCCTACCATCAATACTACCCTGGCTACTGCTCTTGAGTGATCATTCAGCCCATACGTCATCAATCCTACCTTGAGGGAGCATTGAACAGCATCAAAACATGTTGGGTGTAGCCCGACAGGGGACACTAAGGGCCAAACTACATTGAAGCTGTTTAAGCAGTGAGAAACTCACTGCATTGTCAAGTCGGTAATTATGGTGGTCTGGGCCGAAGGCCAGTTAGGGTTTAGGGTTGGCAACTCATCAAAGACAAACTCGAATCCAATCTCAATATCCACCATCTCGTATGAAAACGTTTCTAAATAAAAAGCCATGACTTGTAATAGTAGAGTTCGGACCATAGTATTCCTTCAAAGCAATCTAAACCTACCTTCATTTTTACATTCAACATTATTTATGTAAGTCTGGGGACCTGACAAGTGGTCCCAGGGTACATTTGTAACTCTTACACCCTTAGTCTGGGGACCAGACACCTGCCAGTCTGGTCCCAATAAGTAAATCCCCCCCCCCCCCCCCCCCCCCCCCCCCCCCCCATTTTCTCCGGGCAGGTGCATATGGGATGCCTACGGTCTTACAGTCATGTTTAAAATTTGACAGCAGGGCCATATAATGTACTGGAACTATCCACATGTACATGTACAGAGTACAAACTTGACAGTCATTGAGTGATGCTGAGTGTACATAGTCTACAGTGACATTTGTGACCAGACCACAACTGATAGTACAAAGCTTTGATACCACAACTCAATAAATGTCTGTGCCAACAAATATTGTGGTGGTGATAAGATTATCCCATTTACAAACTCTTATCTTGATGACTGCTGTCTCCTGAAAAACAGATGCACATAAAACGTTTGGCTTACAGATGTGTGCTCTTCTTACCTATGTGGCCTCAATACTATTCAGATCATTGAAAAGGTTGCTCAGTTGTCTGCTGCTTCTGATCCTGTTTCAGGTCATGCTGAATCAGTGGTGTAAAGACACAGCCTGCTACATCGCTGAATGTCAAGAAAAAAAGCAGGATCCAGTATACTATACTTACTGTAATTTGTTTATCTAGCATGTGACTTGCTGGGGTCTGTCTAGCCTGGAATTCCCCCTTCACTTGGCTAGCCACCCACATTGGTCTAGTGGCCCAACTAGCACCTCCAGCATGCAACCAGTGTATGTGGAAGTGGAGGGGGAGAAGCCAGTGCTCAGGCCTCTCACAAGCACAAGTCCAAAGGGTACTCTGCCTTAGTCTTGGTCCCAGACCCAGTTCAGCACAGCACCAGATGCATTACATCACTGCTACGTTCAACCTAAGTTTGAGTGTAGTGGTGATGTACTCCATCTGGTGCTGTAGTGAACTTAGCCTGGGACATGGACTACTCCTGCCTGGCCCCTTCTGGTGCATGGCTATAGGTCATAATCACAAAGCATGGCATTGAGTTTATAGGTACATAACAGGGAAGTACGGAGACTCATACATGTACAGTACTTTCATACCAACTGTTTGAGACCATATTCAATCTTAACACTACATTTCACAAATCAAATCATTTCCTTTTATTAAGCCTAGATCAAGATGGGTGCCTTCCTCCCCTCCCCCCCCCCCTCCTCCTCCTCCATCAGCTACACTTCCCCCTTTTCACAATGTGTGTCCTAGCTTGGAGGTGTTCTTTCATTTGCTAGCTCAATTGTTATGCACACTCCCCTTCAATTGCCTCTGGTATCTCGCCATCCCACAACCAACCCTCTCTCCACCATCCCATCACAACTAACTCTCCCCATCACACCAACCCAACTCACACTCTCATTTCTCCCCTCCATTAGGTCCCAGAACCAAATCTTGCCATCCTCTGCTCAACACACCTTATACTCATGTGACCTTTGTACCTAGGGATAGACCATATCACATCACACAGATACACATCTCCTCACAGATACTAGTGTACACAAAGCCATAATACATGCACAAGTACAACATCATGTATATGTACACACACACATACACACACTCTTCCTCTCTCTTACTCATTGAGCAGTTCTCCATTGTTCCTATCCAGCATTCTGATCTTCTCATCCAGCCAAAACACAGTGACCATCTCAAGAGAAAGACAAAATGGTCATTGGATCGAGGGGATGGGAAAGAAAGGCTAGAAATCCCCCATCAATTAAGAAGCGAGGGAAAACAAAATCCCCCATCAATGAGGAAAGGAGTTGTTTCTGTACCATTCTACACAAAGCCATGAGCAATGCACATGACCACTGATGATAGGCCATGAGCTATGCCCACACCTATGCTAACCCAACACTTATAGCTACACAGCATGGCATGCATGCATGGACACACATGGCATCAGGAAGGTGTTTGTCATATGCACCACATATCAAGCTGACTGCATGCTGTTTGGGGTTGGCCCCCTGATGAAAGTATTTTTTTATGAGCAAAGAGGCTCCAAACAATGATGGACATGTGCCCCCTGTTCTACGTGGGATAGCAGGAGTATGGTCACACCTCATCAACAGCACATCAAGGTCACTCCACTCCACACTGCTTTGCAGTGTGCATTGCTGTACAGGCCAAGTGTGGAGACTGTCTGCACGTGGAATCCATCACAATTGAGCACTTCCCAATGTAAAGTGCACGCTGGTCAGAAAGGTACTGCATGTACAGTCTCTATTGCCTAAAAAGCAATCACTTAAGGATTAAAATTGTTTTGGCCCTATTCTACAAATGGGTGGTGTGAATGAGTGTATCTAGAGAGTAAGTAGCATCAATTGGGACTGTCTAGAATCTGCAACCAAGATAGAGAAGTGACCACCATACCCAGGTATGGTGGTCACCTGGGTATGGTGGTCACCTGGGTGTGTGATGGTCACCTGGGTATGGTGGTCACCTAAGTGACCACCATACCATCACACAGAGCAAAACCTGTTCTCCACCAAAGGGGTGTTCCTAGTTGTAACCACTCCTCCCATGTCAGTGTGGTTGATTTGAAATTTATAAACTACCACCCATGACCCTATTTACATCCACTATCTTACTACTATCACCACTCCATGTCACCATCACTAACTATACATCACCACCACCATCACCACCATGATCACATCATCCTCACCTCATTATCATCATCACCATCCCCTTCATCCTAAGGAATATTAAAACACATATGCACACACACAAATATACTCATCAAACCAGGTCCCATACGCAAGATTTGAGAAAGGGGATTTGACAAAAGCCTGAAAACAAATTCATAACGTCTTTATTCTTTTTAACTCTTTTGAACGCCAATTGCGTATATACATGCATGCACATGTGTATGCATGCTTGTACGCATTTGGCACACAACTGTTACAACATTCATGCATGATCGTGCAAAAATGTGTTGATCAGTCACAACTCTATGTATGATGCATGCATATGCTTCCTGCACTTGTAACCTTATAAGTACATGCACAAAGTAAATGTTTCTTCTAAAGAATCCCATTGTTCAGATGAGCCACTTCGCTTCACTAATGCATTACTTCAATACTCCAAGAACAAGAATGCATAGCCAGTATATCATGCCTGTTCACACCCCGTATTTGCCAGTTCGTATTATAGGTTGTTGAAACAAAAGGTGCCAGCGGGTTATAATGGACACATGCACAAAAATGTGCTTACACTGGGACCATACATATGGTATGACTATGGGGTTACATGCAAGTCAGCATTCAGCATTGCACTTGCATGCATATTCAAAGTGATTTTGATTAACACAATATAACACACAGCACTGCATGAATGGTGAGGCAGATAATTCTCATTTTGTACGCATGCATGTATATATGCACTTGGCATTCAAAGAGTTAAAAAGTATTGTGTTTTTAAAATTGTGTTTTTTAAATAGGTTCAACAACCTTTTCGAAATCATTACTCGTGATCTTACATGAAAGTTACAACAAATGAAACATTAGGCATGGCTTAACATCCTGGAGGAGGGTTTGATTGAACATTTCTTTTTAGTCCTCACCACTCCTCCACCCTCCCATCTGCCAATGCTGCTTTGTGTGCTTTGACCTCATGACTTCCCCACAACCAACATGATGTCGCTGAAATGGCTATCTTCCTAGAGAGATCCTAGGCCTGACCTTAGACTATTCAGTATCACCGATGTGCCACTTTGGTTTACACCACCTGTATGAGTGTGCTATGTGTGTGTGTGTATTTGCGTGTGTGTGTGTGTTGTGTGTGTGCACATGCATGTGTGATAGTGTGTATGTGTGTATGGGTGTGATATGTGTGTACAAACACAAGGAGTAGCAAAGCAGTAATGAACACACATCAGGCCACAGGTTATGGCTGCTGCTCACCTTGCAGTACAATGTAAGCTTGTCATCACTTTGGCCTCGTCTGATGAACTTCTTGAATCCCCAGTCATTTCCCTGGACAAAGCGATTGCCCTCTAACTCTCTGCAAGTGAGACCCATGTGAGTGGAAGAAACGAGTGATAACACATGCACAAATGTACACACACACTAAACACACACATTCATGAATACACACTTACACACACAAATACAACACACATCAATACAACACACACATATACATGCACATAGACACACATACACACACACACAAATACACACAAACACACACACACACACACACACACACACACACACACACACACACACATACGTATGCACAAACCCCTCTTAGCTCTGTCCAGTATTGACTCCAGTTCACTTCTATTCTCCGTTCAGCTCGTTCACGTGCACTATTAGTATTGACATCAGTATTTACGAACACGAATAAAGCAAGAGCGTTAATTAGGAAAACTACGCTACACCAAAGTCCAAAGTCCAAAGTCTAATACAATAACTAGGCAATCTCCTTTAACACACAGTTACAGTCAGGGCTGTAGCATCGATAAATGAACCGGTCCGGCCACTGTGGAAATTGCCGAGGAGGGTGCGGGAGGGGGGCACCCCTCCCGCCAAGCAAGGGAGTATGGGGGAGCGCTGGAAGCTCACCCATCGGGGTCTGGGGCGGAGCACCAGGAGCCAACACTTTTTGATAAGTAAAAACTACAAAAACTACACAAAAACTGCGTGCGTCACATATAAACACCTTTGCTGTTAGTTTACTAATGTTTCATCATTAAATTACATTTGGAGTTATAAAAGTGCGTGCTTTGAAAGGTACTACACGTCAGTATCATTCATGATTCAAACTGCATATATAGTATGTGACATAGTACGTAACTGTACTCATGAATGCACATCATCAAAACTTCTAATCTACGTTCTCGTGAGCTGACGAAGTCATTCAAGCATGAGACGATGGATTAACCATCTGTCCTATCCTTGTGGGCATGAAGAATACACAAGCTGTTGACACGCATTTGCGACATGCTTGTACGAAGGTAAGTTTTCACCCTGCGTAACACTGACGCACTGCGCTGCATTGGTCGCTGGTATTACTAGGATATAAGCTTGAGCAAGATGCAGACTTCAGAGATGCCTATGCATGTGGCTGGCGAAAGGTCAGTGATATAAGCTCTGATTGTGCTAAGGGTCGGTTTTTCAGGCAAGGAGGAGAACATTGCTGGCAGCAATTCAAGCTGTGTTTCAAGACTTGATGCTACAAAGTCATTATCATCAAGTTCACCAAGCAGCAAACCAAAAAGGAAATTAAAGTTACTCATTGTTGCTTCCACTCCTATAACTCGAGCTTTTATCCCTGAGTCAGTGATATCATCCTTGATCTCTTCCCAGAAATATACCTCATAATTGTCAAGTATGCTCTGCAATGATGTGGCATGGACCGTCCATCTAGTTGGACACAAGGTGTATGAAAGCCTGATGTAGATGGTGCCAGCTCATCCTTAGCCTGATGTAGATGGTGCCAGCTCATCCTTAGCCTGATGTAGATGGTGCCAGCTCATCCTTAGCCTGATGTAGATGGTGCCAGCTCATCCTTAGCCTGATGTAGATGGTGCCAGCTCATCCTTAGCCTGATGTAGATGGTGCCAGCTCATCCTTAGCCTGATGTAGATGGTGCCAGCTCATCCTTAGCCTGATGTAGATGGTGCCAGCTCATCCTTAGCCTGATGTAGATGGTGCCAGCTCATCCTTAGCCTGATGTAGATGGTGCCAGCTCATCCTTAGCCGATTGAAAATTGCATCGCACTTTGGAGAGTATACTTTAAAAGCTTTGATATCTCAAAAGCTGCATCGAGGGTGTCACGGAGGATTTTATTCTTTTTTATCGAATCACTGGCTGCAAGGCTTAATGCGTGTCCATAACAGTGAGTATTAAGTAGCCCTGGACTCCACTGATAATATCTGTGCTGCAACTCCACTTCTGTGTCCGGCCATATTAGCAGCCCCATTGTAGCATTGACCTCTACAATTTGCAATAGACAAGTTCATTCGTATCATCGTGTCCTTCAGAATGTGAACAATACACACACACACACACACACGCATGTACATACGCACATACGCACACACACAACACACCCACATGCAGACAGACAGATAACTATGCACAAAGTTCATCCAATATAAGTGTTGTGATACACAGATGGGACTCATCTGCTGGGCCACAATTGCCCTGGCACTTAGCCCATGATGGTGGCCACAACCTGATTTAGAGCTTGGGATAGTTGTGAGACTATTTTGTACATTGATGGCTTCATTGTCCCATCCCCAAACACTTCTGCAGCCAAATAGTGTTCTGAGAACCTATCAGCGCAATTGCAAGTTCTGAGAACCTATTTTCATGTGAAGACATTCCAATCATTCCATCTTGTACTATTTCGAATCGACCACTATGTTGCTGGCAGAGTATTAAACTTACCGCAATAATTGCCAATACCTTTGACACTAAGTTCTTCATGATCACAGCTTCAATTACCCGAAGCCGCGATCACAAAGAACTTTAATTAAATTTGTATAATTTTTCTGTGTTGGCAATTATTGTGATCTTCTGACGAATAAGCATTTTGGGAAATTTGACAAGCAAATAAACTTTTCTTCTGAACAATGTGTTGGTGACTTAAAACGTTAATGGTAAGATAAAAAGTGGCTTCATTATAGCAGCTACAGCACAATACACTGCTGTTTGCGGCTGGATAAAACTCTGATAATTGGACAATATGGACATGACTCGATGAGCTCATTATAAGTTGCATTTTTTGTTAACCATATTTCATGCTGTTTTCAAGTCATCCCTTCAGTTCTTTCATGCGCCAAAATTTAGAAAGTCTGCAAGTAAAAAACAATGGAGCAGCACCACATAAACAAAGTTCAGGAGCGATGCAGGGTGTGTGGTTGCTTGCTAGTACCACCTACATGTAAGGAATGAAACCAAGGTGTTCATATCAATACACAGAATTTGAAGCATGATTTACACTCTGTCTTGAGCATTGATACCCACAAGTGATGCTGTCAGTATTTGCCCACTCATGGTTTTTTATCACTGCATTTTTACACAACAATTTTAAACACACACTACACAGTCAGCACAATCCCTTTTGAATGGAAGACACACTGCTGAAGAATGTAAGGTACTAATTCCAGAACAAGCTGATATCTGTGTTCATCCTCATCCAGATCTGCCATTCACCACATACCAGAAATCTCACTCCCACAACAGGTCTTCCAGTTAAAATAAGTCCTAATAAAATAGTGTCAACAATTAGGGCTGAGGATGACCCCACCCACACAATACTCACTGTATCATCAGCCAAAAACAATCCGGCCATCACAGAGCCACTGCAATGTCCCATCTGCTTAAATCTCCTGTGTCAACCTCTGGAGCTACCACGCAAAGCACTAGTTTGCACCAATTGTCTAATTCAGTGGTGATCTTAACCGCAGCAAGGTGAAGTGTACGGTAGCTTGGTAGGATGACGCTGGCTTGTTGTAGTACGTACAACTAATCTGTACGCATACTAGTACATACAAGACTCATCGTGCGGTATTGGAGGCAATATAAGACCGTTGTCGTGATAATTTCTTATTTACTTCTCAATCTCTGGATCTCTGGATCGTTTTGCGCCATCATAAAAACAAGAACCCAGCAAAAAATTCGTACGGGTCAATCGTTGTTATGATCTGCGATTATCGTTTGAATAGTAAGAAATTTGTCCATGACGATTGTACCTGTTTCGTACGTTTCACAAAAGCTTCGTACAAACGAAGAGGATCTACAAATCAAGACTGTGAGTGATCGTATTAAATCTGTAGCGGTTCAATTTCTGCGATCATAAGTAATCCTTTATGATCGTCGTTCAAGTATTATTCGTCATATACGCACTTTCGTCTACTGTCACCAATCCTCGTTTCTCGTCATTTCCATATATGCAATCATTAACGATAGCAGAAAGTGCGTGCATAATCTTAGGATTGCTAACAAGCTCGCGACATGCCATACAATCTTGTATGATCGTAAATGATCTTATACATTCTTACAGATATGGATATCTGATAATCATTATACTATCTTACAACATCGTCGTGTTTAATATCCTGATCGTCCTCATATCTGTAGGTTCTCGTTCATGATATGTTTCATACGATCTTCTCTTTTAATGACGTTTCGCATATCGTAATATCATTCATACACGCATATATATCGATTAACATTAATGATTGATACATAACACATACAAAAGCGAATATAAAATAAAAAAGCTACTCTGTCTTGTTCCGTTGCTTAGAGTAAATGTCCGAGCATTTTTGATTGGCCTGTCGCCTGACTTTAGGTGCTGTTTCATTGAACAATTCAATACCAAACCGTTTTATTATTGCATCTGAAAAAAGAATATTATTAAATCAATATCTATTATGACATAGTACACCAAAAAGCATCCAATTTACTATTACCATCAATTATCCGGACTTTCAGTGGGTCAAGAGGAGGGTTTGGTGTTCTGTCTCCTCTTTGTCTTACCGCCTTGTAACGTCCTTTAGACATTTCCTCACGGCTAAACAATACATCCATTGCTTGAAGACAGAATTTAACCGGATCTTTGGCCGGGATGGCCAATATGTCAACTTCTCCAATCTGAAATATTGATATCAGTATATTTAAAAACACACTTTTAAGTCCAGCTATTAGTTTTGGGGTGCATGTTGTTAGTGTTCACACATCTAAATAATACACCACCTTTACATTTTAAAATACAATTTATAATTACCCAAGTTCGGGTCTAGTATGAGTGGGTACCCCCTTATTCAGCACTTAAAAAATAAATTTGAATTCAATTAACGTTACTACTTCAAAGACATGTTCATTAGTTTAAGATATCAATTAAATGAATGAATTTAAATTAAGGAATAAGGGGACTTTTCTATCTGAAATTAAGTGTAGTTAAAGTTATGTTACTCTTTTCATTGGCGAAATAGTTATGGCTGTCTTACCCTGAAAAGTAATTTTGCTTTAACACAGCTTTAAATCAGTTTAGTTGAATTTTTTCATGAGGGGTAATTAAAGCCACATTTTAGTCCTTCATTCATATGCTTTCCTTTTGGGTTTATTTTTGCATGTTACTCCATGTTTCATATGCATTCCTGCTATAAATATTCATTTATTTTACATAACACTTACTAGTGGTACTATACTTATAATAAAACAATACGTGTAAGAGCATATACAACAATCTCTATCTTAATTAATACTTTAAAACATTGACAAGCTATAGAAAAGAAAGGCTCACATTCAAATGTATAGCTAATTATAAAATCAGAAAAAAATAAAACACATGATGCTACAGTACACAAGTTACACTTGACAAAATATATAGTTGCGTTGAAATGAACACTTTTGGAAAATAATAAAGCCACATCAAAATCAGTGCTTTGATGGATAGAATCATCTTTTGATACAGGCTTTTTATAATTAAATTGAAAACTCGAAAAACTACTCAGAAGGGTGATTTTGCAGGACACTGTCATATACATACAAACATTTGCAAACAATTGCTTTAAATACAGCACAACCACAAAATTTGAAGAACATCAAATGATAACCATAGAAACTCGTTGCCATGATAACCATAGAGAGGTCTAATAACAATGTGGAAAATCAATCATACTCTTCCAAGCCATACAATCTTTCATTTAATCCTAGCTACTACTGAATTGCTCATGCTCAGCTTGTGACCATACACACACACACACACACACACACACACACACACACACACACACATAACACGCACACACAATCACACACACATACACACAAAGTAGTTGGATGTAGTAGCAACATTAAAACTTTATCAAGTTAAATGATTTCATGCATAGGTGACGCTGAGACTTAATCACTGATAAATCCAGTCTGGAATATGGTCTTAATTTTATGTGTTCCCTTGAAAAAGCTGCAGTATTATTGAAGAGGTACTGTCCTCACTCTATCTTTTACACCTCATCCTCTCTCCCACAGTTCCTTTACCAACAACCCTCCAATCTATGGACCTCACCAGGTCAAAAAATGAATGATGCACACGCATGCACATACACACACACACACACACACACACACCCACCCACCCATACAACACATGCACACACATACACACATGCACACACATACACACACAAATCAAACATAGTGCACAGATGCAATGCATGATTAGCTTCAGTGCACCTATAAATTAACTGTTTTTATCACAACATAAAATTCATAATACGTTCCATATGACTTGGTGGGACTTAGCCCTATAGAGGCCTGTAAAAAGAGGCCTGTAAATGACCGACTGTACAAAGTGGCTAAATCACCCTCTCTTCCCCCATATGTAATGTGAAAGTGGAACAAAATGTTATTTATATTATATACCATAAATATTTCCCTGTCATTTTCCTCTTTCCCGTCTAGTTTTTGGACAATCCTGTGAGTGTAAACTAACATAAATGCCATACGTGCACTTCAGATTACATTTATTGTTAGCCCTTTTATAAATGACTGCACGACAACTAGCATGCACCACAAAGGTTCTTGTAACTCTGATTGTATTGTTTATCACATGCACCAGGTAATTAATTCTTAATTTGTTGATAGTACCTCAGTCTATCATTAAGTTAAGTACAAGCATTAATACCTCAAAACAACATAAATTCTATATAATGCTGGGCTTATCTTTAACATACATTTTTATAACACACTAATGTACATTTGCCATTTTCTTTGACAAAATATTAAGATATTACCACATTTGGATATCAGCATACCAAGTACGTAACTGAACACTCTATGCTCCACTGCACATGAAATGGTAGACTTAATGCAGTTTTTTCAACGTTACTTGCAGATGCAGGAGTCTAGATAAATTCAAAGCATAAATTCTATACAATGCAGGGAATAGCACACATATTTGTGGAACACAGACTAAAAATGCACTTTTTTAACACACTATGCTTCACTGCACAAGAAATGCTACACTTACAGCAGTTTCTTCAGCTTCACTTGTACATGCAGGAGTCCCATGCTATAGTGAGAAATTTAACATGCATACATATCTGCAACTTTAAGCCCCACGTGACATTCAGCATAGCTTTGTAACAAGCTGTAACAGGGCCAAGGCTGTGGTCCTTGCCGACAGGCTGAACCTCAACTTAACACCAAACACAAAAGAACAGAATGTAAGTATGATTAGGTTATGCAAAAATTGAATTTCATTCAAACGGCTTTACTTTGATATAAAAATGTGTCATTACTTATAATTATTTGCAGGCTTTATAAGCTGCAGAATAACTTGAATAAACTTGGATTTGATTGTCGTTTTAGTTAATTTTCAGAACAATGCATTTAACAAAAGCTAAAAAGTCCACTGTTATTTAACTTTCTGTTAAATAATGTTTAAATTTAAGACACATAATACGGTTGTTCTTACTTTATTAAATAATAGACAAATGAAACAAAAGGTATAAAATAACAGCTTCACTCTTAAAAAAACATTTCAATAACTCTCTTTTAATTTTGTTATAATACCTTACCATTCCGGGTGGCATCTGTGTCTCCATGTTCTGCAGAATACAATGCATATAATTCACATGACTAATGGAACACAGTTTGTTAAACCTCATATGCATCCAGACTTTCTTTGGTCCATGGCTGCGCCTGTTGGGATAATCCCCACTTGCGAGCAAGCAGAAGTATAATCTTTATGCAACAACACACGTACACACCACATGCATTAACCTTATCAGACCAGTGAAAACATGATGTAATAATTGTGCAAAGTCACAACAAGGGACTCCGTGAGGGAAATGGGTAGTAGAATGCACGAGTGTGTACATTATGTATGTTTTTATGTCAATAATAAATGTTCTATTACAATTCATAATGTCATGTCAAAACAAGTATTTACAGATAATACGTGCTGTTGATCATCATACTAACTATCTAGTCACATACATACTCTCCAGGTTGTACCCCACATACACTGTATGACTAATGCATATTAGCATTCTGAAAATACGTATTTAGAATTTTTAGCACACGTACAGGTGGCTGTGCATCCTTCTGTTTCTAAAAGGGAGACAGTAACAGTATAACGGCATTGTGTTATGTATCCTCATTTTTAATGGATATCTTATATGAAAACATCGTTTGTTATACTTACAGATAGCTGTATATCATTAGCATGTTAAAATATAAATTCTGGATTATTGGCAGCAAATTAAATCAAATTGAAAACATGCTCAATAACACAACCAAAATTATCATGCATGACTAATTTAACTTACCAATGCATGTTTCCCTTTCTCTGATGAACCCTATTGTGAAAACCGTAAACAAATAGCAACACCTGCATTAGTTATAGTGTACAAATGATAATCTTACCAAATACATCATTTGTTATACTTACAGTCTGTGGCATATAATGCCCATGGCCTTTTTACATTGAATGAATATTAATCACTTCCTTGTTCCGCCCATTCTCCGCCTTAAACTAAGCTATAGCCGTTCGCAAATCAGTGTCTGTTTGTTGTTTGTTGTTGTGCTTTATTTTCTGAGTCTATACGGGTCAAAGAAGATGAGTTATCACTTCGTATGACGATCGTACCGAATTAACGGATCCAATAAGTGAATGGTTGTCAGCTAGCGCCTGATGATGGTTGTCGCGCCGCCTCCCACGTCGCCGGGCGCGTAAGGATTTTTTTTTTCTAGTCACTCGCATCACCGTTCGGCCTAGTAGTGTATTATAAAGCTTGCCCACATTCGCTTGCTTAACTTCATTCCTTTCACAGGGGCGTATCCAGGATTTCAGCGAGGGGGGTGCTTAAGGTCAGGCCCCATACGAAAAGTGGGGGGGGGGGGGGGGGGGGGGGGCAATTCGCTTCGGGTCCGACACGAAAAGTGGGGGGGCAATTCGCTTCGGGTCCGATACGAAAAGTGTGGGGGGGGGGTTTGGCACAAAGAAAATACTTTATCAAACGATTGCAATTTTGACCAAGGGGGTGCTCAAGCACTTCACACGCGCGCGCGAATGAACTTAATTGTCGTTTATAATTTTATTCATTCTTTAATTGTATTCATTCTTGAGACGGAGGGGGGTGCCCGAGCCCCCTGAGCCCCCCCCCCCCCCCCCCCCCCCCCTTAAATACGCCACCTGTGTCACGCCCACTCGGCTACACTGCAGGGATGCTACAACTTAGCTCACATAGCACGTGAACATGCACTATGCACTTGCATTGTTACCTGCCACACACCCACCTAACTGTATCTTTGCACACACAGACACGCCCACGCCACACACACACACACACACACATACACACACACAGACTGGGCTTGTACCACTTGCAGTGACTTTGGGTCTTATTTCTCATATTGTTTTCACAAATCGTATACATGTGCACACACATGCACACATGCATACACCATGCACACACACACACACACACACACACACACACACACATACAAACAGACAGACTGGGCTTGTACCACTTGCAGAGACATTGGGTTATTATTTCTCACACTGTTTTCACAAATCGTACATGTGCATGAATAAACCATATCCAGAAATGAGCGGTCAAAGGGAAAGCTAATTAATTCGCGGTTTGCGAATCACCGAATATTCCCGTATATCTTCCCGTAGACATGTATGGGGTCCTTCAATACCAAGCACACCAGATTTTTCTCAGCTTTTGCCAAAGGGGATTGTTAGTACACTACATTTGCCATGATTTTTAGTGGGATCGCCGTATTTTTCCTATTTAAGGCGTCGCTTCCCTAGGATTGTCATAACATTGTCCTCAATGTACACGTAGTCAATGGATGCGTTTTCCATTACAAATTCTATGACCATTTGTGTCAATACCTTTACGATTTGCCAATTTGCCAAAGGAAAAACATGTAGCTAGTACATCGAAGAACTATAATATATATTGAAAATTGGGTCTTTATATTTAAAAATCGGCTTCCATAATTGAAAGAAGGATTCTATATCGAATCGGATTGCTGTCTCCGTCTCGTGCCCTCAAAATCGACTCACGCGCGGGACAATAGCTGTACCAGTTTTATACAGTATGAAATCGGGCCTGAAATCGATTCTGCACGCCTCCTAGCGCTACGTAACAAGGTTTGTTGCTACCAGTTGAGTAGCCTACATATAAATGTACGTTATCGTACCCATACGTTTCGGATCTTTTGTAAACATCGCCGGGCCCATTTCATAATTGTATTGCTGTTAGGCTGTTACGTTGGTAGTTTATCTAAGTAACTGAAGTACAACTACTAGTATAGGTGTGGCCGGAGCTACTATTGGCACCAATAGTAATACGGCTCACGGCTGTTTCGTCCGTGACAATAGGTTTTGTAATTAGATTGAATAAACCGAATTACGGTATTGACAAATATGGCGTACAATAAGCTCATTATAAAACTAACATCTAAAGGAGGCAATTTATGCAAAGCCCGTTACAGTAATGCAAAATCCTATCGATGCTAGCTATAAAACAACCACTTACTAATCCCATACTGCGTATGCGCAAGGAAAAGCACATCGGCTCAATATACACTAACAGTTGCGCATCGCAATACTTATTTACCTGTCTAAAATTCGACGATTTGGTTGCTACTTTTCTCCAAATCCCGCCTTATAAACTCCATGTTAAAAGGTAAGAAGTGAAGTTCAAAGAAAGGTTAGTCGTGCTATGAATACTACAGGCTCCCACGCGCCCTATATAGGCCATACAACGAAACAAACCACAAACTGTTTCTAATGAATACCGCGTGTAGTAGCTGTAAATTGGAAGACCTATGCCGGGTCTGTGGGTGCAAGCTAAACAAAGGGTGAGGAAGCAGGCGGTATTATCTGCTAAGCTAGAACGCCACACGCGTGCATACAAGTGCACAAGCTTCACTGAGAAATTGCTTCCACTTTGACGTATCCAAAGACTGCCCTGAGATCCACCCACCAATGTTCTGCAGCAAGTGCCAATTGGTGTTAAGGAGGAAGATTGCAGCGCAAAAGGAGAAGCGCACATACAAGTGCTTACTGAAGCTGTATGATTGGTTCAGATGGGTGCAAGGTATGGATAGATCTAGCAATTGTCATATATCTTTTTCTATAAGGATAGATGGCCCAAATACAGGCCATATTCTGGAAACAGTCTTGCATGCTGAAATTGTGGAGCCATTGCCACCAATAATAAATATCGCGCCCCCCCCCCCCCCCCCCCCCCCCCCCCATACAGCCAGCAGCTAAATCCACCCAGACAATCTCTTTAATGAGTTGGAATGCTCTATCTGTCTGGGTGTGTTCCCCATGTGACAGGCTAGTATGTGCCACTTGCAATTGACTGGTGGAATCCACCTATATAGCTATCTGCAGCATGCTGTCCCTGCTGTCACTCCACTGCACCCTTGGAGTGCAAGGATGTCAATTCCACTTCTAGCTTGATTCAGCAACTCCTGCAAAATGTTATGGTGGCATGTGGCACATGCAAGAGCAGCATGAAAGCAATCAGCTACGCCTCACATTGTTACGGCACTACTGACAGGAAATGCAACTTGTTAGTAAAGTCCTGCATGCACCAGATGCTAAATGCTAATATGCAGATTCCAACAGGAGGGACAGTAAGTGTAAATGAAATTTAACACTGATCTGTCATATACAACCTTTGAAGATGGTTTGCATATCCACACCACGAGCACCACTCTCTGAGCTCACCACATATGCTGTGTTCATGAGCTTCAGATGACACGATCCATGCTGAGTGCTGGTGCTGAGGATGCTGATATCTTGTTTGAGGATGAACTGAGTGAGGAAAGGAAAGAAAAGTTACTCCATGATGCAGGGATCACTATTAACATTCCACTGAAGCAAGCTAGGACTTGCCATCAAATCCATGCTTGGAATCCCGTGGATTCTTAACAGGTTAGCCACATCCATGCAGCAGCAAATTAAAGGAGTATGTGCGTAGATAACCATAACTTTCCCTTAACTTCCTTACAGGTGGTTGAAGCAAGCTGGGGTAGGACAGCACATTTGGGGGTATGAAAAGAACTGTAAAAATGCATCTCCTGAAGGATCACATGGTGAAGTGCATGGATGTCAACACACCAAGCAGGCTGTGGCTTAATGGGAGAGCAGGGAGCTGAATCAATTCATGCAAAATTTAAACTAAAGCTAAAAAGCATAATGAAGGAGCACTGCTTCAATGTCCCACACCATATGGATCAACTGCAGTACCGCGGCCAGTGACAAGGACAAGGAAAAAGATTAAAACATGAATATTAAATCCAAATGGCGGCGCAGTTTGACATATTCAGCGGACAAAATACTTACTCACGAGCGCGCGTGGGAGCCTAACGACAACAAAAACAACTGAAACAACCTCTTCACCTCCTATGACAATATTTTAGTAACAAACAATAAGGCGGGATTTGTCACAAACCCGTGCGATTCGTGAGTACCCACGCTGTACCATTAATCTTTGAACCGGATGGCTCTTTTTAGAATAAATAGACAGGCAATGAAATTGGTATCATTGTGTTTCAAATGCTTCGCTGCACATAGCTGTGCCATCAAATTGTAGATATTGTGAAAGGTGTGCTTTAAAAATCCTGCTTTCAGGATTACATGTGTTGCTAGGGAGTTAATTAGTCATGTTGCTAGGTAATTAACATTCATAGTGGGTGTGGGCCTAATGTCCACGTTTCAATGCAGCCGTGGGCTACATGCATGTGTTTTAATTCTAGAAAATGCGCACAGATTTATCGAGTATCAAAGAAGCTGATAGCAGCGTCAACGGCGTGGTAGCGTATTTTATTCTGCTGTCTGGCGCTGCGTTGCAACATCCACCACCAGCAAAACGCCGTTGCAATCTTTCAGGTGAAATGCATGTGCAAGGCAATGACTTACGTAGGCCTAGGCATTGCAACTTGGTAATTGCAATAATGTCAGTCATTTCTTACCCTGCACTGCATGCTTTGTGTTTTATTGTAATATTTAGCTACCTTGCGTACTTACATGTATATTCAGTTACCGCTGTGAAGGCACCGTAGCTAGTGTACTCATGTGAAGGCACCATAGTTATAAGGTGTGACTATTTACAAATGGTTTATTGTGTCAGTGTGGTATGTAGCAGGCTTTGTCAATGTAATGTATGCACATGTGCATATGGACATATGTAGAAAGTTGGCAACGGACTCAAACGTGAATGTTGTGCATGTGTTGTCGACTGCATCACAGTGAAACTTATTAGTGAACAATTTGAAATAAATCACAAGATGACCGCCAATGCATGGGCGATTACTCGATATGACACAACACGCAAGCACTAAAACGCATCACACAGATCAAACAAACTGTCAGACATTCTCTGCAACCATTCTCTGCTACATGTACCAATGTAAAGGTCTTGTTGATAACAATGAATACAATAGTTCAAGGGATGGTATACAAATAGTGCATGCTCATACAAGTATGCATATCTGTGTATGTGTAAACAATTAATTTTTTGTATGTTTGTATTGTATGTGTGTATGTGTGTTACATATGGACAACATTTCAACAGCCCTTTGCTGCGGCAGAACACACATGGCTGAGTTATCTTGGTGCCTGAATACCACAAATGCAACAGTGAAAAATGTGAAGCCAGAACAGAGTAAGGCTGTTTGTGTATGTGTGTGTGCATTACCAGTGTGGTAAGGGAGTGGCTCAAACATGGCACTGATCTTGGTGAACACACACACACACACACACACACACACACACACACACACACACACACAAACACACACACACACCACACACACACAGGATGTGATTTTGTGGTCAATTAGTTATGGCATGTGCAAATGGGAGGGGCTGTGTTTGTGTGTGTTGCCTACAAATACACATGCATGTACAAACATGAGGCTTCTGTAACTTCTACTGTAGACAACTAAAACATATCTAGCAAATTAACCCTCCTTTCCCCCCTGATCTTGGTGATAGACACACACACGCACACACGCACACACACACACATACACACACACACACACACACACACACACAAGCACACACAAGTACATACATGTACAAGCACACACACATATACACACAGTTTGGGGTGTGTATTGTGGGCGGGTCGATGTTACAGGGGGTCACGTGATATACTCTGCTGTGTAGTGTTGTTGCTGATGTGCTGATATCTTTGGGCAACCAAGTCCCCCTTGACTACGCGCCATACGCGAAACACACGTGTACGAAGCTTCTAAAATCACTAAAACATCCATAGAAAAGCAGGCCTTCATTCCATATTAGTGATTTGGTGCTTATTGTGTAGTGTAGTGCTATTGTGCAGTGCCTCTAATACGGTGCTGTGCCTGTGACATAGTGCTATGGTGCAGTGCTTGTGAAATAGTCATGGTGCAGTGACTATGAAGGGGTGCTAAGGTCAGTGGTGTACAGTTGTGGGAAGCATGGGGTCCATTGCCACATTCTTATTTTTGTCAAAGTGGGGGCATTGCCCCCCCCCCCCCCCCCCCACCTTTCAATATCATCCTATGTGCTTGATGGTGCTGTATAGCCATCGTGCTGTGCTTGTGAAGTACATGTAGCTATGGGTCTGTGCTTTTGAAGAAAGTTTGGTGTAGTTGAATGTGAACACTAAGCTTACATGTACATGTATTACCATTCAGCTGCTAGCCTTATGTAAACTTTCCAGTGGCCCAGTCCTGCCATACACAAGTAGCAATAATATTCACTGCCACCATATGCAAGTCTTCAAAGCTTAGAAGTATCAAGGGCATTGGAAAGTTTTCTATTGCTTTGCACTTTTCAACACACACATGCACACACACATACACACATATGCACACATGCACACGTGTATACATACATACACACATGCACACACAATCAGTATGTACCGGTACAGAAATGGTGTGGGAACAAGTGTACGAAAAGAAAAGGTAAAAATTTATTAATGTAACGTGAAATTTTTATAGTAATAAAATTATAACCTTACAAGCCTGATTTTGCTGGATGCTGTCCCATTGGTACGTAAGATAAATATAATATTCATTTGTGCAGCTCAGAGGTCAACAACAAAAGGGCATTGTTTGCTATGTAAACTGAGGTTATCCTAAGCTATTGAGCTAGTACCAAGTTCTAAGAAGCAAACACTATTGACGTACATGTAGTACCTACATGTGCATGTATGTGGCATGGGCCTTTTGTGCCTGATGCCATAAACTTTACAATCAAGTACATGTACATGATGGGAGGGGGGTGGAGTGTGCTTTGGACCTCATGCAAAACCTTTGGTTAGTGGTAGAGGCATTTACGTCTGATGTATAAAGTCCTGGTACTTTTTTTCTAGGGTTCAATATCAAGAGTTGTGTTAAAAGTCTGTTTGGGACTGTTTCTATGGAGATGAGGCGAAATATTACTCGAGGACACTCCTGTATCTGGTTTTGTACTGGGGAAGAGCAGCACCAGGAACCCAATGCTGAGACTGACCATCCGGAGTGTTCAACACCTCCAGGGATATCCACCTTAGGCTCAACAAATTTTAATACCCCTACGTTCCACAGTACTCAGCTGGCATGCCAAGAAAACCAGATGGGCAGGTGTGTTGAGTGTACCAAAGGCAGGCAGTTCTAGCAATGGAGGCCTACAAATAATGCTGCCACTGTTCCACTCACCCCTCTTCCACTTCAAAGTTGGGACGCCACTCGCATCTAAGAACTTCCGCTCCACCTTCCTATCCCTGGTATGGTGGAGCAATGTGGCTACAATCCAGCCAAATACAACACTCGCATTGGTGCAGCCACTTACAGTAACTGCTGACACCATTCAGAAGTACATATGGTGCAGCCACACTCATTGTTAGTAATAGCAATAGCAGAAGAGGACAAATTGTGTATGTTTTTTAAATGCGCATTACATGTTTGCACTAACCACACAACACTGTGCAGAGACAGGGGAGGGGTTTGGGCCTGTGCCAGCAAGCATTGGCATAACATAGAAGGGGGGGGGGGGGTGTATAGTATGCTTGTAACCTGATGCAGAGGCTTTGGCCTAGTGATAGACTGATCAGCGCTACAGAGTTTACACAAAACTTTTCTTTAAAAGAAAAAAAAATGAAAGCATTGCTATTCCATTGAAGCCCCACGAAGGTGATTTGCATTAAAATTAAAGCGCTTTACGTGTGGTTACTGACTCTGGCCTGGCCATACACATGTATGCAGACAAAGATTCAAAATACGGCACGTGCAGATTTGATGTTAATCGATCTAGGTAGGGCTGAAATGCCTACGTAGGTCGCAACTGTACTGAAAAGTGCCATTTGCAAATATCTATGTTTTGTATCAGTGCACGTGCCTATTAGCCTTCGCGCTTCATTCATCGAGCTGCAAGCAGGCTAAACGAACACGATAAGGAAAACACTATATAGGTCCATGACGATCGACATCATAGTGTCCCTCTTGGCAGTCGAGACCTATGGTACTAGTCTGGGACTATCGTACTTTTGTATCAGGCCAGGGCTCTCCCTCGCTCTTTCGTATCGAAACGCTCTCGGCCGCCCCCCCCCGGCCCCCCACATTGTCCGGTTATTAACAGCCTATTTGTATAGTTAAGTTCTATCTTCAGCGCACAGCCCTATGCGGCCATACATTTTGTGGACAAAAGGCATACCGATAGAAATATTGAAAAGGTGGCGTAATGCCTTAGCAACCACCCTTGACAACCGACAACCTTACAAACTTTGCACTACATGTTAACATGTTTGCACCTGTCGCCATTTAAAAGCCATACAATGAATGAAGTACCTTTGTTCTATTTGTAGCCAAAGTCACATGGCCTAGTTTTCTTTCCACAACTTCATACAAGCGGCCATTTTTGGACGAACGCATGGACTTCAACGTACTTTTTGGACCCCGTAGACAAATTCTGCTCCCCAGTTGGAAGCACAGAACAAAAGGAGACAGAAGGTACTTACAACGTATAGCATGGAACTGTAGCCATACTTTTTCTTCGCGATGGTATACGCGTGTGAAGTATACTGTGGTTTGAGCCGCCGTGTTCGCTAGTACTATACGTATTACTGATATCATGATAGCACGAAAAGGGGTAAAATGCTTATGCTGACTACCTACGATTTTGCTCGTTTGTTTGGCGGTGGAATAGATTCCACAATCCTGGGTGAAATGGATAGGCTGTGCTCTTTAACAATAGAGAGGAGCCTGTCTACCTTGTTGTGGATACATTGATAAGTTCTCTGAAGGGTGTTAAATCGGGCATGGATAGACCTGTTCGCCTAGTAGACCAAAGCCTGTACCCGTCCGTCTTGCCCAAGGGACAGTGTGATCTTCTAATAGGTGCATTTTTAAAGTTAGGGATGAACTTGGGAATGAGATATTACATGTTCTGTGGGTGAGATGGGGATAATTATTGTTCTGGTACTTGGAAGGTGACTTTTAACTCATCAATGAACAGCTGGTCGTAGATACTGTGGCACCTCCCAAGGAGGGAGAATACAGTTGTGAACTTCTCAGCTGTTGCCGATACTGTGTCAACTAGAGTTGGGCACTTCTCATGTGCCACTTGTATCATGGAAGAGCACATGATGGAGATGTTTGATGGCTAGTGGTGATGGGAAAGGTAAACTGTATGGGGATGTCATATAATATTGTGAGTACTTTAAGGACCTTGTGTATGTGATTCCCCACAAACACTCCACCGAAGTACTGCCGTTGTTTCACTTTGAAAGACTGTATCTAGCCCTTGAACAAAGGGTCCTTCATGCTTGTTAAAACCCTTCTCAACTGCATTACTTTAATGTGTGCAAAGTCGTTTTTCATCTTATTGATTTCTGTCTTACCATTTGTTGCACAGATTGCTTCTTCTCGTTCACCTGTTTGATGAAGTTATTCGTGATGGAGTCATCCTTCCCCAAACAAACAGCAACATAGGTCATTACTTCCTCCAAATCTGCAATTTCATCTTTGCATTCTGCATACTTGGCCTTCAGCATCTGCAGCTTGTGCAGCTCCACACAGTAAGCCGAAAAGCTTGATGTGCTATTGGTTGGCTGGTTTATGAAGACCAATTGCATGTCATAGCTGTGACAGGAAGGACTTATAAGGTGTAGCGGCCTAGGTTATGTAATAGAAAAGGGAGGGGCACAGAGGGTGTGGGTGTGGGAGGGGGCTATGCCCCCTCCTGCCCAGCAAGGGCAGCCCATGGCATTCTATGCCTGCTTTGAGAGCTAAGGCTTGTGTTGCTCCAATATGGCTTATTATTCCGGCTTGCTTCAGTAGCAGCTCCCTCTCAGCACTATCAAGGTAGTCTAACTCATTTCTTAGAAGCACAGATGTCTTCCCCTAGCCATAATCTACCGAACATTACTCATTTCAGTGCACCTTCTTTTCAATGTTTTCCTAGAGGCAGATTCTGAAGATTTGTGTGGCCTTGTTATTTGCACGAATGTCTTGGGCTAATGGGTAGATTTTTTGGGTGTATTATACATAACTCAGTACTGTTTTGCTTACCAAACCATCTGTAGGGATGGAGATGGTCTTGTCAGGACTTGTGGCAGCAAGCTTGCTTAGCACTTGTGATGCCATCTTCACTTCGTCCTTGGTAGGTTTCGCATCACAATCATGGATGTTGTAATCACCAATACGTATGTTCTTCTTACAGGAAGAACACTCAACGTGTATGTCCTGCAGGAGTACCATGATGATTGGCGGTGCTGGTTTCAGTGCTGATGGCAATAAAGGTGCATCCACGAAAGGACATTTCACGTTGCTACAACTGAAGACTTCAAGCCACCTGACCATACATGTGGTGCACACCAGTGCCCTACATGGTAGCTCCAATGGCTGGCACAGGAGCTCCAGACAGATCAGGTGATCCAGTATAGCTGAATTGTTCAAGGTGCTAAGTGGCATATCAGGTGGGTGGTGTGGTGGTGCAATTCTATTGATGGTTGATATCAGCTGTTGTTGGACGACCTGGTGGTGTTGGCTTAGTACCTCTTTTGGGATAACTTACCTATGCATTAAGAAAACATGCATGTAGTACAGACCCACAATTGTGTTGATATTGATACCATGCATCTGTCTTCAGCATGAACCTCCCACTCAGTGATTGTTGTTGAGCTGTAGCAAGTCATTGGTCTGTCCATGATCTGCTTACATGAGTAGCATAACGACACAGGGTGGATATCAGGGAGGTCATTGTTAATATCAATGCTAAAGGCTCTAAAGAGACATTCTTTGAACTCTGAACATTGATAGAATGCCCTCCTTTTCTTCCCTTTAGCCACCAAAAGGCTTCCACAGACTCTGCAACGTTTCTGGAGCTGGTCTCTGTGGAGTTCCATCTAGGGCTATGTGACCGAACAAAGCAACTACAGCCGCATTATTCATAGCAAAGCAAAACCGCTTATTTGTGTGTTTAAAAAAAGTATGGCTGCATCTGAATGGTGCTTCTGTATAACTCAATGTGTGTAGTTCACGGTGCGGCATACTGACCTTCTTGAGAATTTGTCTGTGCTTGGTGTTTTCAACCAAAAGTTACCCCTCTCCCTTACGATATCCGTATAAAAATTGGCTGCGCGTTATTCAGAATTGCGAAACTACGAATGCGCATATGGTATCGTCTCTACTACGATGGTACCCCAGTTAAATGGAAGGGATAAACAAGCTTGTGATGGTAAAATGAGCAAAGATACAGCTCTCTAAGTAAGTGCTATTTTAATGAGGCCATGGCGCAACAAGCCGCAATGGATTTTTTTTGTTTACGGTATGGTCTAATGGATCCTTTTGTCCAGCCGCATAGGCTGTGTCAGCTAAATTAACTTACTGTGCATATATTTATTCACCATTTTGTTCAATAAATATCAATATTAGTTGAAGAATTCTGGCGGATGACGCAAGGCATTACGCAATGACATATTTTGATGAATAAATTATGCGCGGTATAAATTAATTTTTTGTCTTGATTTTAGTTCAAGAATGGTTAATGGAATAATTTTTTTAAGTACATATGTCATGATCAGACCGATTTATAGGACATTTTACAAGTGTTTAAAATTCAATTTGAAATAAAAAGCAAGATGACCGCCTATGTATGGGCCATTTCTGGATATGTTTCGACCAATGGTCAACTATGTGAAGTATCAATGATAAGATCAATCTACACTGTGCGTGTGTTGATACATGCCGATCAATGATGTATTATTATTTAGAAAATAGTGTAACATACCTGTATACACGAGAAACACCCCATTTGCAATAATGGGCCAAAGATTTGGCTTTGTTTTTTTTTTTAGGCTTTCTGAGACTGTAAATGACACACAGCTTTATGTAGTGCTCAACCACACTTCTTGGAAGATAGGAATACAAACTTTGAATCTGTATATGGACTTAACGTATACATATAAAAATTTCCAGCACGCGCAATAGAAATGTAATGCTTGCATTGAAATGTACATTGTATGGCTAATTACAAGTTCAGAGCCTTACACCTCCATGACGGAACTCCAATTCTCAGTGCGTAAGAAGCAATGTGTAGAGGACATTTTAGACTTCTAGAATATTAAAAAATCTTTAAAAAAACATGCGTTAGGTCCCTTTTCGTGGAAACGAGCTGGATTTGTTTGCTAAATTTGACAATGACGTGCTCCATTGCCTTGAGCAATGTACTGAACTTCAGCTTTCACCAATGGCAAGTCGGCAAGCACAGCTCAGTTTTCGTCATGGAGGTTTTGGCCTCCGCTCCCAATTTCCCATGCTACAGCTGCCTACATCGCTTTGGCCAGTATTTCTCTCTCAGGAGCTTTTCCTCTCACCACCGAATTCACACATTTACAGACTGCTATTACAATGTTTAATCAGCAGGTCACTGAAGAAGAAGCTTTGACAACAGTTTCAGTCCTCCTTTCACCACCCAGGCAGCATTTACTATCAGAGAAAGTCGAGAAGCTTGCTTTTAGTAGCCTCTTACACAATGCTACAACTGCATCTAAAGCCTGACTGTTAGCGGAGTCAGTCCCACAGGCTCATGCATGGTTACGAACAGTACCATCTCCAGGCCTTGGTCTAGCACTTGAACCTGATGAAACCCACATTCTTCTGAAATGGTGGTTGGGCCTTCCCCTCTGTAATTTGGAAGAAACATGCCTATATTGTTCTAGCCAACTTGACCCCCTGGGGACACCATGCTTTAACTTGTCACTATGCCGGGGATGTAGTGACACGACACAACTGCATACTTGATTGTATTGCTGACTTTGCCGTCGTACCCACCTTTCCCCTCTAATGGAGCAAGGTTGTGGCATTGGTCCAGCCAAAGACAGATCACGCCCAGCTGACATATTGATACCAAACTGGTCACTGTCTCGGTCTGCAGCATTTGACATCAAGGTTATACATCCCCTCAATAATTCATTGATTTCAGATGCTGGTCAGACCTCAGGTGCCTCAGCTGCAGTGGTGAACAAGTGAAATTGGAGAACAATGCTTTGGGCTGTGTTGAAAGAGGTTGGATATGTGTCCCTCTCATAGTGGAGGCATATGGAGGCACTGCAAAGGAGGCTTTATCAAGAATTGCTAGGCGCTTGGCCATCCACTCCCACTCATCCAATTCTGAAACGCTAAATGCAATGTATTGTCGCCTCGGCACCGTTTTGATGCGGCAAAATGCCCGAGCCCTCCTGGCTCGATCGGCATCATTTTCGTGACTTTTTGTTGTCTGTGTGCATATAGCAGCAACGAAAACAAGTTATAGTGTGTATGTGTGTATATTACCTTATCTGTAACATTTTGCTGAGGTCAAAAAACAAGTATTTAATGTGTGTGTAGCATGTTTTCCTCTCCACCTCCCTGTTTCGTCTTAATCGTGCGGCACACTACCCATCTAAAAAATATGAGTTGCTTCTTTTAAAAAATGAATAACGCTTAAACATGAATAGTAAGTGATACAACTGTTTGCTACACGTTCCCTCAACCTTCTACGCTCAGTGACAGAAGATGAGCGTGGTCCACGCAAACGCTGTAATTCGGCCACCCTGGGGCCTGAGTGCCAGCTCCCTGGACCACACCTCATCTCCAAGTTTATGGAGGGTCAACGCATGTGTGTTTGGTGCTATCATAACACCAAAAAACGCAGCCAGACATCATATTATTGTTCACTGTGCGCCCCAAACTCATCTGTTTGATTAAATTAATAAGTCTTTGGCAGTATTCATGTTTTTAAATGAATAGAGTTGGGGTTTTAAAGAATAAAAGCGTTATAATCACATAGGTGTACTACATGCACATGTGTAGGTTGCTATAAAGCATATGATATGGTTGCTATTACCTTTGCATAAGTCTGTTCTGATGTTTCATATAATTCCTCTGCTATTGCAACTGTTCAGTGCGACTAATTGCGTGGCTTCACTGCATGGAGTGAGTATATACTCGCGTCAGTGGTCGCTTGTGGTCTATACATATATCGCCTAGGAAAGGCCCAATTTGTCACGGCGATCAAACGATATATTAATTGCAAGTTGAGGACAGCGAGGAAAACTGCATTTACAAACTCAATTCGGCTCAGTCATTTCAGTTATATTGCATACATGGATTAAAATTAGAGATGCATAATGCCATAAATAATGCTACCGTTTTAAAGCGGTCTAACGGCCAGTACCACTGATTGCATCAAGGCATTCTTGCCAAGCCAACTATGCCACTGAATTCCCTTGCCACTCAAATCGTAAGCTTGCTTTTGGTAAACACCGTTGAGATTGGCATCGTAGCAGCTGTTGAACCACCATCCTGACGAGTAAACTTGGGCGCAGTTTGTTAGGAGCGAAGCGTCGTTATCTTTATCGGGGGTAGAGAAGCTCTGGCCGTTGTGAATTGCAAAAGAATCGCCGACAGTGGAAGACGCTTCGAACCCAGACACCTTTAGTTGGTAATTTAACGGCCATTCGGGAGCTAGGCTGAACTGACTGTACTTCGCGAACACGGCGACATCGCTGCAACCGAAGCATGACAGTCCGACGTACAGTTCCATGTTGAAGTCGTTTGTGAGCAACACGATGTTGTCCAAGCCGAGCCAGAAATTGCCTTCCAAGTTTCCGAAACCCATCTTGTAGTCCACCCAGTCACGATTGAAGTTTACGGTGCCGTCAACTCGACGCTGGATAACGGTCCATCCTCCTCCCTGCAGCGACATGTCGCAGTAAACCACTATGTTGCGCGTCGGGGTGGCAGAGTTGGAGGAACGAGGCATAATGTTGTACAGACCGCTCGTTCTGAAGCCGTCGTCATACAGCTGCTTGCAGTTTCTCGCTGGCATGACTGCAAGAGGGAAATGAAAATATGGCCATGGCGCATCGATCAACTTACAATTAACGTTCAGTTTATCTGTAGTTTGGTTCATTGACTGACCCATAACGAGATCTATTGGTAGGGAACGGGTTTGTCCAGTTTTGCTTGCGATAAGGATGAAGAGGAAGAAAATTTTCTGCATCTCTGGCACTGCTTGATATTCAGATGCTTCTACGTTCTTTATACACACCATGCACAGCTCCCACGCATCTGAAAGTGCCTTATGCATACATGCACGTGATCTATATTCGATATCACATGGAATGATATGTATTGTGCATTAATTTAAGAACTTGGACAAAGCCGTGGATCTCAAGCAGCGTTCCGTAAAGCATTTCAGTTTTTCATGCAGCTGTCCTTCGTTAATGTCAGGTCGCGTCTGTTTTCCACGCGCGTTGCCATTTGCATGCATGCAGGCTGTGCATGAGTTAGGTACAATCATAGTTTGGTGTAGCCCAACCTTAGTGTGCCGTAACTAAAGTCGGGCCACGCCCAACTAGTGCACTCGAATACAAACCGCGGCACGCTCTCCCTAGTTCTAGTTCTACATATCTCGTGATAGTCACCCGTGAGCTGGACTAAATACCTAACCATGCAGCTCATTAACTTTGAAGCGCAAACCTTCCACATCTGGCGTAAGCGATGCACACAAGGCTATCAGCAGTTAGGAAAACCTATTTGCTAGCTTCACTAAATCAAATGCATGTGTATGTGTACGCGTTATAATGTTCATGCACTACGCGTTGCGCAACCTCTGCGGCTCTATTTAGGAGCGATCGGTTCCATCATATTATTCTCCGACTCAACTCTAATAAGTGCCCTTCAAAGTAAAACAGGGAAGAGTGCATTCACTGGTACGTCGAAGTATTCTATTATGGGGGGGGGGGGGGGGGGGGGGGGGGGGGGAGGGCAGAACATTTCGAGAGCCATGCATATAATTCTGTTGCTATTTAAAATTAATTTCTGGATCAGTTTCTTACCAACAGTGAATTTACATTATCATAAATTCATCTGTTTCTATCCCCCCTGGAAAGCAAATCGACCAAATGGTTTTACTGTGCTTTATGCAAAATCCAGTTTCCCTACCTATTGAAGTACAACAGGCACCTGGAAAGCGCGCACCACTTAAGATATGCTACAAGTATTCAGCAGATTACCTCTACAGCAAGTTTGGTATATATTAATACTATATGCGTCTGACTCTGTAGTACTTTTTTAAATACTAAGTGATTGTACAAGCAAAATGGGTACACCCCTGTGAAAGTCTCACTTCCTTTCAGTTAATGAAGTCCCTCACCTGCATTCAAACCAAATCAATACTTTCCACATAGATGTCTGAAACAGTGCAGCTGAGATGAGCAATCATGGCTGCCAAAACCAAAGGGCAAAAAGATCAACTGAAGAAACGTTTTGGTGTCAGTGATGCTGAAAATCCCATTTTAGATCTCTGCGTAGATGCAAACCAGTAAGCCTACGTGTATGCATAGGTTTTGGTGATATAACTTTGAGCCCCCTCTCTCTAACTTATATTTTAAGGAGTACACCTTTTGAGGCTTTGCATATTTTGCTACTGGGACTGTATAAGTACCTGCTCAGGCTTAAAATAAACAAGCTGTCAAATGACCAAAAGGAAGAATTGCGAGCACACATATCTGCCTTTTCTTTTGTGGTTGTGATGCGCACTTTTCAAGGGACATGACAAGATAGTACAAGTCTTTTGTTGGGCGAGACTTTAAGCTGCTTGCTCAACTTGCAGTTCATTTATTATCGCTGTATATGGATGATGGAGTGTGGCTTAAGCTATCAAAGGTTAGTGTGGGTAACACTTGTAATAGCTACATGTTCATGCACTACATGTGTCAACAGGTTTTTGAATTGCATATTGTCAGCTATTTGACCCAGAGATGGTTGGTTTGTACGAGTCAGATTGTACATCCTGTGTTACTGCTATTCTAGCTCACTTTCCTAACCTGAAAAGAAAGTTGAAAGTCCACCTACTGTTGCACTTTTGTGAGAGTATGCTTCAATTTGGACCAACTTCAGCTTATAATAAGCACTAATTTTAGACATGCATTATAATTCAAACAAAGGTATGAAAGCCTCAATTCAATTATTCGTACAAAGGACATCTTTTCCAACAAACATTCTCCCAGCAAATATATCGCCACAAAATTTGGTATTGAAGAGAGTATACAGAACATCTGTTCGGGCATAGTACGTATTGAATACACAAACAAAATGTATATCATGTTACTCTGTAAACAAGGTTTGGTGCTGAACTTGTGAAGCTTTATAAATCTGATGACGTGTCTGAATTTCTGGGAAAATGTATATCATGTTACTCTGTAAACAAGGTTTGGTGCTGAACTTGTGAAGCTTTATAAATCTGATGACGAGTCTGAATTTCTGGGAAAACATGTGGAATCAGAGAAGTGTATTTACCAACAGGGAAGCCTGCGCAAGCTGGTGTGTATGTGACTGACTATGTGATATTGAACAACTTTCAGTCTTGCTTTACTTCATGCAGTTATCAACAGCAGCCTTGGAACTTGGTGCCATTAAGATGACCATCCCAGAACGTGATACCATCCTTCTCAGTCAGGCTATTGCCAGCTGTATCATGTTGATGCCACCATCTATGAAGTCATCTACTCGTGTAACCATTTCTGTGGCCATTTATGGATCTGGTGGGCTCATCAACATTGGCGATTTTGTTCTATACAAATCAGCCAATAGTTCATCAGTAAGACTGTGTGTGTGTGTGTGTGTGTGTGTGTGTGTGTGTGTGTGATACTGTGTGTTGTGAGTGTGTTTTGTGTGTGTGTGGGTGATACTGTGTGTGGGTGATACTGTGTGAGTGTGTATGTGTGTGTGTGGGTGATACTGTGTTGTGTGAGTGTGTTTTGTGTGTGAGTGTGTTTTATGTGTGTCTGTGTGGGTGATACTGTGTGTATTTTGTGTTGTGTGTGGGTGGGTGTGTGAGTGTGTTTTGTGTGTGTGTGTGGGTGGGTGGGCGATACTGTGTGTTGTGTGAGTGTGTTGTGTGTGTTGTTTGTGTGTGATACTGTGTGTTTACACAGCAGGAAATTGGTCTATTCTGGGGAGGTTTCCGAACCAGTGAAAGTTCCTACTGTACTGTCCAAGTTCTGGAGCCAGAAGCAGCTATTCCTCAAGGCTGTATACTTGATGAGTTTGACTGCCCATTGCTAATAATGGTGGACTTCTTCCATGTCATTCCTGTCTGCGCAGCTGTGTCAGTGGTCCACAAGTGTACTACGACCTGCTCATTTGTTGAGAAGACTGCATCAGTTGTGGTTGAAGGGTGTGATACATCCGTCAACAGACTTGTGTTTGTGCATATTGGACTAATGCTGTGTACTGTAACAACATCTATTGCTTGAAAAATAATTAAAGTCATGATTTCTAAATATGATTATTCATGATCACTCATAACTGATTCACGCCCACGAAGACGATCTGAAAAGCCGCTGATTCACGTGCGCTATATCAGATCTGAAGCGACACTACCCCAAGTACGTGAATCACTTACAACCTATCCACAATCGTTACAAGCCGTAACGGTTCTGATTCGTTTATCAAAAAATAAATGAAATCGGGTCGGAATGAGTAACGCGATGACGCTACCGCAACGCGCATGCGTAATAATCAATACACGGTACCGAAATTAAAAATTGTTATAAAATTGTACATAAACTCTTTTTTCTATAGGTACTTAAAATAAAATTTGTTGTCGTAAGAACGTTAATTACTAATTAGTTGTTTTTATGTTTCGATAAATCTTTGCTGAAGAATACAATTGAAAGTAGTATTGTTATATTATATTCTGGCCGGAGTTATGGATCGATGTCCGAAATTTCTGGCAATGGTGAGAAAACTGCATTTACAACTCAGTTAAGCTCGTTTTCAGTTAATATGCCACTATAGGATAACACGGGCACGATGACTGCATCTAAACATATATAGATCACTCTCTAAACTAAAGAGCTCTAGTGTCTTGGCTGACAGCGATAAATTATTTCCATTAACCCCTCCCCTCCCACTCCTCCTCCGCTGCCCCGCGCCCTCCTACGTGCGGTATTATATTAACAACAGTTTAGTCCAATTGACGACAAAAGCTGCGAAACGAGATACATGATATATGAATGGCGAGACAAACTTCTTTTGAGTAGAATAGCATATACATATCAGTTTGAATTGTATCATTTTGAAAAGATTCTTGGGGTGCATATGTGCATTATACATGCATGCAGTGCATGTATGTGCATGTATCGTGCCATGCATACAGTTAAAGCGGTCTAATCGCCAGTACCGCTGACTGCATCAAGGCATCCTTGCCTAGCCAACTATTCCATTGGATTCCCTTGCCGCTCAAATCGTAGGCTTGCGTTTGGTAAACGCCGTTGAGATTGGCATTGTAGCAGCTGTTGAACCACCATCCTGACGAGTAAATTTGGGCGCAGTTTGTTAGGGGCGATACGTCGTTGTCTTTATCGGGGGTAGAGAAACTCTGGCCGTTGTGAATTGCAAAAGAATCGCCGACAGTGGAAGATGCTTCGTACCCAGACACCTGTAGCTGGTATTTTAGCGGCCATTCGGGAGCTAGGCTGAACTGACTGTACTTCGCGAACACGGCGACATCGTTGCAACCGAAGCACGACAGTCCGACGTACAGTTCCATGTTGACGTCATTTGTGAGCAACACGATGTTGTCCAAGCCGAGCCAGAAATTGCCTTCCAAGTTTCCGAAACCCATCTTGTAGTCCACCCAGTCGCGGTTGAAGTTTACGGTGCCGTCAACTCGACGCTGGATAACGGTCCATCCTCCTCCCTGCAGCGACATGTCGCAGTAAACCACTATGTTGCGCGTCGGGGTGGCACAGTTGGAGGAACGAGGCATAATGTTGTACAGGCCGCTCGTTCTGAAGCCGTCGTCATACAGCTGCTTGCAGTTTCTCGCTGGCATGACTGCAAAGAGGGAAATAAAAATACAGCAGATGAAGATTTATTTCGGTGTGTTGGCGCATCGATTAACTTACAATTGCTGTTCAGTATATCTGTAGTTTGGTTCGGTGACTGACCCATAACGAGATCTATTGGTAGGGAACGGATTTGTCCAGTTTCGCATGCGATAAGGATGAAGAGGAAGAAAATTTTCTGCATCTCTGGCACTTTCTTCTCTTTACCTTCCAACTATTGTTATTCTACTGTTCCCGCGTTTATTTATACTACCCGATTTCTTCAGCACCCACACATCTGGAAGCCGATGCTATAACTGTGCAATGCGTGGTATGATATATATTCTGCGAACTTGAGTGGTTTTACAAAACCTTGGTAGCAGCTCAAACAGTTATAGTGTTCCCTCAAGCATTTGTAAGTTTTTCACGCAATAAATATCTTTTACAATGTCAGACCGTTTTCCACGCGCGTTGTCACTGACATGCAGGCTGTTTGACGGTAAGGTTCGAATACAAACACGCTAGCTCTCTCCCCAGCTCTATACACACATATATATATATAGCTTAATTGGCTCGTGGGATAAGCATGATGTGCATAATGAGATATGCATGCGTATCAACAAGGAACATACCATCCACTGAACTAACTAGATCTCTATGAATGCATGCTATAATACAAGGAGCTGGTGGGGTATAAAGGAACTCGCGATGCAAAATTACAAACCTGTCTTAATTAAATATAAAGCTTGGCACACTGAGATACTGATATAATATCCGTTGTGTATATTTACTTTTATTCTGAATCGCTGGTTCATTTATACATGCAGGGTTAAATAATATGGCGACCGCTATACTCCAACCCTCGGCTACTGCGCTTCATCCTTTTCTTCTCGAGAAGAAAAGGACATCTTCACAGGGAAAAAAAGCGTCGAATCATTTAGAAATCATTGCGTGATTGAACAGAAAATCACACAAAATCACACGCTTCTATTGATTTTCGTGTGATTTTCTGTTCAATCACGCAATGATTTCTAAATGATTCGACGCTTTTTTTCCCTGTGCTTGGTTAGTCGGTTCGACGAAGCGATGAGGCTTCTTGTTCCCGATGGGAACGTTAAACGAAGCACGCTCAGTGTCTTGAACGCCATGTTGGACCGCGTGTTGACAGCTCTGCTAGAGACTGCATGCAGGTATGCGAGTACGAAAGGACGATCTACTATTATCTTGTGTACTCCATTCATGTATATCGTCCGTTTTGTGTCCATCTTGTAAGGAGTGTCATGTGTGGGCTAGTTCTCGAGTCTTGGCTGGTCATTACCTTGCAAATCAGAAGTTTATGGCTATGGCATGTAATTCGTGCCAAAACGAAAAAAGATTACATTGCGTATATATTTTTATTTTATTGTATTATTTTATTTTATTTTATTTTATTCAGGGTTAAACGAGAGAAATTTCGAAATAACCGAGTCATAAATAGAGAAAATAGACATCGCGGGACGCTACATCTGGACTACACAGCCAAATTGTTACAGCTTTGGAACATATATGTATACTATAACAAACTGTATCATAACTGTTCAACATCTTGGGTCAGCTATGATAGCAAGTAATATCCTGATACATACATGTTCTTACATATTGTAACAGAATGTGCCCACATTCTGATACATATACTACAGTTTGTATCATACATGTAAGTACATATATGTATCGTAACTGTTACCATTTCTGTATCAGATGTGGCAATACCATACATGGAATGTGTACAGAACGTGTAAGTGCACGTGACACGTTTTGTGAAAGATGGCGACTAGTAAGTATCTGCGTATGTGCTCGATCTTGAACTATATATATCACTGCTGGTAACAATGCACGCGTGTTAATGAGTTGAAATTCTGCTCACAGCAGGCTTTTGTTGTGAGCCTTGTGCTGAAACCTTTCCATGTAAAAGTCTATACACGCGACATCTGTGAGATGCGCAAGCAGTATGGGTTGAAGGAGATTGAAAATCCTTTGTTTCAATCCCAGCAGATGTATATAGGTAAGAATCGACAGTTGGGATCCTCTTATCACCTTGACTTTTGTACAACATTAGGTATATGCCAGTTGAAGTGTTGCACACTAAACTGCTACATACTTGTAAGTATGTACTAAAGAAAATAATGTCAGGGCTGTCAAGAAGGCAAAAAGTGAAATTCTAGCAAGGGTCAAGGTGTATAGCACCTCTGGGTTTAAAAAAAAAATGTATGGAAATGTTTGCCAGCACTCCAAGTCATTCGTTGGTAGGGATTTTAAAGGATGGACGCAGATGGCAATGTTCATTGTCTAACTGAAGGACAGAAGAAAGTATATTATCCAAAGTAAGCAACTTTTGTTGACTTCATGCCAAAATAATCCTTTATTTCAATCCCAGCAGGGTTTTCAAATAGCTTGCTGTGAATTCTTTTCCACCTCCCTGTACAATGTGTGGCAGAGACTTTGTCATAATTTTTTTGATGACTTAAAAGAGCACATGCCAGCACTGTTAAAGAAACCAAAAATCCAGATAATTCTTCACCTTTGGTGAGTCCATTCGTGATTATGGACCATGCTTGGCTTTCTCTGCTGAACGGTACTGTTACGTGCTGTGCAATTTTTGGTGTACTATACATATAGGTTTGAATCTTTCAACTCAATGGTTTGAGGCAACAATATATTTGGTAACAGGCTAGCCCCAATTCGTGACATAACAGTGTGTTTTTCAACCTTACAACACCTGCGCTATATTTGTAATGATGGCACGCATAGTACTGAAAGGTACAAAAACTGTATGCATTTCTGAATTTTAATTCTTCTTGTATTTTTTTTAGATGTGGAGATGTGTCACAAAGGAGTTGTTTGTTTCACCTTGTATGCAGCATGTAATGTGTGGCATACCTATGATAGAACTGCATCAAGACCGTGCTATATACAAAGTCGGAGCACCTCGAAAGGCATGTTATCGTATTAGTGAAGCATTTCATGATACCATGATATTTTTAGGTAACACGACAAAAGTACACTCTATCAACATTGCCACTAAAAACTATTACAGGCAGTCAAACTACTACGCTTGGTGCTCTTCAGCTGCATGATTCCCAATTTGACATCAGGCTTGACGAGCTGACTACCAGTGATACAGTGCAGGAGTTCAAGGCTGTCATTTTCAAGGATTCAACTGGGAGAGTTCATCAAACTAGTCACTCGCATGACCAGGTACATGCAGCGGCTGCACCAATACTGGTGGAGCTGACTTGTTGCATCATCCCTTTAGATGCAGTATGGACTTCTTCTAGCTACTTTCAACACTTCTTCTGACACCACACATTGTCTTGTTCAAGGCTTCCACTGATGGTCAGCCATTGCTCAATGAATAAGACTGTCCCTTGTTGACACAGTTTTCTGCACATCAAGTACCAACGTCTTGAGATCAGTTTCACTGGTTCATGAGTGTGCAAGAGTCATGCAATTTTGGTGTGTGCAAAGACAGGACACTGTGTGCAATGTATTGGTGCACATTGTCATGACTGGAACAATCCTTTTTATTGCTACAATGTTTTTTGTGTACATTAATATTAAATACAGTGAAATTCAGTTATAAATACGTAGTGGATAAACATTTCCTTAAATGGTTTACATATTTATGATACATATATGTAACATACATGAGCTACAGATATGTAAGAACATTATGTCCCAAACTGTAAGTACATAATTGTGACATAAAATTTGTCAACAGAGTATGTAACAAACTGTGTTAACATAATTGTGACATACTCTGTTAACATATATGTACCACTTATGTTACATATCTGTATCAGAAAATACAATTTGGCTGTGTAGTTCCTCCGAACGTGAAAAGAGGTAAGTTATGGGGGGTGAACACTGCCATAATTGACACGCGCGCGTTTTTCGAATTCGGGTCGCGTCATTTCGTTACAGCTCCGTAACAGTACGTATCGTAAGAACATATTGTGTTACAGACCCGACGATTGTCAATAGTTTGTCACCGTTCCGTGCCAGGCCACGGTTTTGATCTACATGTAGATGTTATTTATACGGGCGAGCTACACTCAGCTTTCTCTCTCGATCCGTGCATCTTCGACAGTAGAAACGGTGCGTCCTGACCTTAGTAACTAAGCGCTCGAGCAACAACAATGAGAAGTCTCAAGTGACGTTTCCTCTCGACCTCTGAATGCCTGACTCGTTGTGTGATGGCAGATTTTTTTTTTGCCACTACTTTTCCGAGGTTAAAAGATTGATTGGAATTAATAGAGCACCTTTAGCAGTCACACTGTTTACTGCAACATGAGTTCCATCACAGCACACATGTATGATGGGACCTAACCATCAAGCCAGCAATCCTCCAAAGACGTCTGACGGTAGGTGTGGACCATGCCTCCCCCCACCTGCTCCACAATGTAAGTATGCTACCCTTTGTCCATTCTCAATTTTTAAGCTCCTACTGGATTGACCCTCATGCATGTAACACTATCAATACCACATGTTACTGCACATATAAATCTTGACCATTTTCATTTTTCTTAAGAGACAAGTACACATGCGTAGGAGGGGCACAGGAAGAGGAGGGAGATTGGGAACTCATGTACATTTGTGCATGTATGTGTAACTGAACATTAATAACACATGTTACTGCACATTTATGTCTTGACCCCTCCCCTACATCTCTCCCTCTTGGTACTTGCTTTGCCTTCTTGACACCACCATTGCCACTCCAGTGGTACCAGGTGCTCTCTGTGAGGCTTTGCCCTCTCTTGACACCACTATCAACACTCCAGTGGTACCAGGTGCTCCCTGTGAGGCTTTGCCCTCTTGACACCACTATCAACACTACAGTGGTACCAGGTGCTCCATGTGAGGCTTTGCCCTCTCGACACCACTATCATCACTCCAGTGGTACCAGGTGCTCCCTGTGAGGATAACAGACCAATTGAATTCACATTCTATAACTAACACGAATGAGTTTTTAATCCGCCAGGTAGCGAGTGTAATGGTTGGCATGGTTAGAAGAAGTGACGTCATGGAGAGCACTCTCTTGTTAAAATTGCCACATGCGTCACGTTCTCCAATTATTTTGACACTACTTAGGTTCCCGCTCTAAGTGCACATTAGGCCTAACATGTGTTAAGCTATAGTAGCCTACAGGCCTAGGTCTACCATGATCAGGCCTAGAACTAAATTCGTATGGAATCATTGTTTTCCCTTTGTTTAGTAGGCCTAGGTAGACCTAGTCTTTTTTTTGCCTTAGCAGGCGCCCCCCTTGTCCTGGTGCCCGGGGGGCAATGGCCCCCCCTCCCTCCTCCCACTGGGTCCGGCCAATCAATCAATCCTTTATAAGGGGAGTGGAAGGGGGTACAATAAGCATTACCAGGGATCACATCCAGCACCTGCATGCCCAAGTATAATGTACGCATGCATCATCATGCCTCCTGTACTATCTTTTTTTCAAACATGGCTACACGTCTCCTTTTGAGGCCCATCGCTCACATGAAGTCCAGCTGCTCCATCAACCCCAAATAGTCCAGGTGCCCCTGCAGGTCCAGCCTCCTCAGTGTCTCCTATTTCTCCAGCGGTATCTGGACTTCCTGGTGCTCCCTGATGGTAGGTTGTGGAGTAAGTAACACATTTACATTACTAACTGACATACACACACACAAGCTAGAATAGTCACAAGCAGCTAATTGTTGTTACATATCCTCACCACAGATCAGCAGATGGCGTCTTTAAAGCTCCTTAACTCACAAAATGATCAAATACAACTGGGAATAGATGATCAGTACCATTTAGTTAAGGCTAAATTAGAATATCCTTACCTTGAAACAAATGCTAATTGATAATTATACAGTGAAGAATACATGAATATACGAGTCCCTTCCCTCCCAGTGACAACATTCAGAGTTATCTGCAATGAAAAAGTCATAGATTAAAATCCCCAATACAATTGCTTTGCTTACGTAACGCCAAATCCTCCATAATAGAGGAGTGCTTCATCCATGCACAACTCAAATGCGTCGAACGAATTGTGCACATATGGAATACACAACTGCACTGCACATGTTGATGCACTCGGATATGTTGATGAAGTGAAGATGAGATGTGGTCTTGATGGTACAGGGATGTAGTCAGAGCCACAGAAAAACCTCTTTATAGTCTCCAGTGTGATCCCTTACAACAATTAAAGTATCAAATTAACCACAAAGTACTTTAAACTCACTCCGCCCAGGCTGTTCTTCACAAGAAGACATTTTCCCACCATCAACTGCTTAAAGTAAAAAGATAAGTAATGTTTATGTGATTATGTACATTGTGCATTTAATAGCTTACCTGCACATTTCTCCATATACTCATCAAAGTACGTCAGAGCAATCTCTTCCTTCAATCTCACATCAACATCTTCAGAATAGGTCACAATGAAGGTGCTGCGCAGTTCAGCTATAAGAAAATATAAGTGGTTGATGCCAAAAGGCACATACCTAATTAACTTGTTCCTGATACACGCACAAATATGGCATAACAAACAAGTCTGTATAGTATATAATACCCTTATATAAGTCATTTAACCCTGATAGTGAATGATTATGTTAGAAACTGTATGACAACATAAAACTGTGTTTTGAATTTAGGCAGTGTTCATAATCTGCATACTTTAATTAAGAGACACACAGACACAGCACGCATTTTTATGGTAGTTAATCATAATACACTCACAATACCTGCAGTCATCGCAGTCTCTGATTTGATAAAGTACGATTCCATTAGAGAAGGATACATCTCTAGGGCATCTATTACACATAAGGTCTTCAATCCTGCTGCCAGCTGCTGAATTTCCGCCACACTACGGAGTATTGCAGAATGAAGACACAGTTCATTGAGGTTGCTGGTCTTGTCTGCTAAAGTAGTAGACATAACCCCAGCTTCTACGAGAAATTCATAATGTTCAATTCGGAAATTATGCATCTGTTCTTCATCTGTAATATTCTGCAACTGAAAGGGTTAAAAAAATTGAAAAGTGTTTTCAATTCTTGGTGATTATCACATGCCTCAATACACTTTCTTTGAGCCGCTTCGTCTGGGATATCTTCGATGCTGACTTTCAATGAGCACAGCGACCGACCACTTAAATACTCATACACGGGCTTTCCCATCAGATTAGTGTGGATCTCACTATGAACTACAGCCATTGCTATCAATTGACCCAGCTTCAGATAAACACCATCCTAAAGATTTTGTGTATTTATTGTGAAAAATATATGCTAAAAAGATTACCTTCAGAGCTTTAGAATTGTGGATGAGGGTTCCTTTCTTCCAGAAATGTTGCCTTATTTCATCCATCAAAAGCGTGAAAAATTCCCTCGATAGGCCACCTACATCTACACCAGCCTCACCTTGGAATTGAACCTTTGAACAAAAAAATTCATCGTGTTTTTGTATTATGTGTAAATATTCAAATACAGTTGAGTTCTCTTACGCCACTACATCTACATCCTTCCTCCACTAACAAAAAGCGTTTGTAGCAATATTATAATGAAAAGTTTTTAGCATCAAAATAAAGCAAGTTTTTTTCTTAGCTAGGGAAAAATGTATGCTTTTACCCCCCCCCCCCAATTTTAAAATCAAGCACCACTTATATGTAGATAAACTTACACTTAACCTCTTGGTTGGTGCAAATGATGGATGTTCAAGGCATTTCAGTGCATCTGTGAGAATACACTGTCTGCGCACTGACAGTTCCCATCGCTCTTCCGTTATTCCATGCTTTAAATTCATTACAATGTCCTTTGTACTAATGCAAACACATCAAATGATAAATGATAGGTAAATGAAAACTTTATACCTCATTTCTTCACTCCCTGATGCATCATCATCATCTTCATTATCCTGATAAAATTTAGATAGACAATTATTAAAATGTAAGGTTTTTGAACTTACATCTGATATTTGAATGTGGTCCACATGTGGCTGTGGTGTCAGAACTTGACTCCCTGATGCATCATCATCATCTTGATGATCCTGAGAAAAAATATGAATTCATTCTTTTAAGCTGAGCAGATAACATTGCAATGTTTTAACTTACATCCAGTATTTGAATGTGGTCCGCATGTGGCTGTGGTGTCAGAACCTGACTCCCTGATGCATCATCATCATCATCTTGATGATCCTGAGAAAAAATATGAATTCATTCTTTTAAGCTGAGCAAACATTGCAATGTTTTTTTTTTAAATTTAATTTTAACTTACATCCAGTATTTGAATGTGGTCCGCATGTGGCTGTGGTGTCAGAACAACCCGATGGGTTGGTGGTGGTCGTATAGGTGGTGGCAGAGGTGAAGGCCTTCTGAGTGATTGTGGTTGGATAGTACGTGGAGCTGGTTGCATAGTACATGGGATTGGTTGGGTAGTATGTGGAGCTGGTTGGGTAGTACGTGGAGCTGGTTGGGTAGTACGTGGAGCTGGTTGGGTAGTACGTGGAGCTGGTTGGTCAGTACGTGGAGCTGGTTGGGTAGTACGTGGAGCTGGTTGGTCAGTACGTGGAGCTGGTTGGGTAGTACATGGAGCTGGTTGGGTAGTACATGGAGCTGGTTGGGTAGTACATGGAGCTGGTTGGGTAGTACGTGGAGCTGGTTGGGTAGTACATGGAGCTGGTTGGTCAGTACGTGGAGCTGGCTGGTCAGTACGTGGAGCTGATTGGCTAGAAGATGGAACCAGTTGTTGGTAATGCAATTAATTTTCCTTCATACATGACTCAGTCACACTAAAATTTATAAATTTATGTGATTTATGTATTTTACTACTGTTTTGGTCACAAATAATTGTTAGTATTAACTTTTTCACAGGCAGCGGTGCATTTAGGCACCACAATAATCTCCTGCTGTTGGGCAGCACCAGCAGCTGTTACAGTTTATAGTTCTGCATATTATGAAATGGCAAAGAGAGTGGCTTCGTCAAAAAAGCTTCCATGAGACTTAGAGTATCTTTTAGAGTATCTGGATGTTCTCACTAGGGTGGTTCAGACGACGAGTTCGAAGGATTTGAAGTTCAAAGGATAAGAGGCCAATGTAGATATCACTGACAGTGACACAAAAAAATCCAGAGAACGTTCTACTTACAAAATGTCAGAACAGGCAGAGAAGCATGTACTAACTAATGAATTTACTCAGTTTTCTGCAATACTAATATTTCACGAAGTCACACTAATCGAAGATGCGTTTTGAAAAAAAAAAAAGCGCACTTCAATATTGAATCATTATTATTCACTTGCACTTGCAAAAGAGTTGAAGTTCTGAACATAACAAATTACTACAGGACAATAATACCTTTAACATTGAACTTTGTTACCACAATCTAATCTTACCAAGTCTACATGTACTTGTATAAACACTGATATATCACCTGTTTCAAACACAACAGAGATCTGGTGGCTAATATCAGTAAACAGTATTATGCATAGATGATGATTTCAATGAGTAGTACAATCAAGTTTTTGGGAATAATTTGGATGGCTAACAGTAAACTTCAGATTTGTGATGCTTGCTTATATTTATACTATCACAAGAATAGGAATGTTACAAAAAGCAGAATAAACACTTTCCAGCAACCAACACGAACTTAAACATGTACCTTGAACACGTCTCCCAATGTGGCTTCAGTAACTCTCGGGCTACTGGAGTTCCACAATATATGCATGAAACACACTGAAAAAAATTTTTAAAATCTATATTTCCCAGTTATCGTCTCACTAACCTGACTCCGTGTGGTCGTCGTATCTGTTCCAATGTGTTTTTGTAGAGGCCGGACGTACACCTTAGCTGCTCCAACCACGCCCTTCAAAAAAGCGGTGGTGTATCCCTCGGGAGGGCATCCAATAACGTTGAGGTGCTTGCTGCTCCCTTCTTCTTTGGTGAGAAGATCGTAGCCTCCTCCATCCGATAGGGGTGGAAATTCCCTTTTCAGAGTCTCATCCAAGACTACGGCATCAGCGTCAAGTGGGAGTGGGAATTGTTTTTCCCCTAACCCTTGCAATTGAAGCGCTGTCCTCTCACTGAGAGTAGGTACAGTGTCTGCATCAACTTCTGAAAGACAAAAGAAGGTGTGCGTCCATTCTCTCCTCGCTCGCTTCACCAGTCTCTTATTCTTCTTTCCAAAAAGCAACCTGCCACCACCGAACATGGGGTGTAACTGTGATGTGGAACTGCCGCTACACGGTGACAAACGCTCAGTGGATGCAGGAGTGATTGAATGAGGGAGAGCTGATTGAGGTGGATTGCGGAGAGTGGATGACATCAACTGAGGTGGATTGCGGAGAGCGGATGGCATCGACTGAGATGGATTGCAGAGAGCGGATGGCATCGACGGAGGTGGTGTCGCCGTTGGTATTGCAGTTGGACTTGGAGTTTGATCTGCTTTTAAACGTTTGGACTTAATTTACTTAAGGTTGTCCTTCAGTTTAACCCCCCACTTCACAACTCATCCTAATCAATCTAAAGCAATTAGCGCGCGTTTAACACCTCTTTGCATCTCAGTTTATATCGCCGAAGACGAGGGAAGGGTGGTCTGCTGTTCTTTTCCTCACTGGGAGCGCCGCAGGCTAGCGTGGCCGAAGGCACCGTAAACCTCGGGGCTACGAGCGCCACAGCCCATCAAGGTTGAAATTGGCCGCGAAGCGGCCAATCCCGATCGCCACTAACCCCGTTCCCCCGTTCTCCGGATCTAACTACATGTATATAAATCGGCTATGCCACAATGATGTGGCCATAACATCTTCACCTTAACCGATATAGTTAGTTCCGGAGAACGAGGGTTAGTCGATCGGGATTGGCCGCTTCGCGGCCAATTTCAACCTTGATGGCTGCTGGGTTCATAGCCCCGTGGTTTCTGGTGGTATTCGGCCACGCTAGCCTGCGGCGAGGAAAAAACGGCAGACCGCCCTCCCTGCCTTCGACGATATAAACTGAGATGCAAAGAGGTGTTAAACGCGCGCTAATTGCTTTAGATTGGTTAGAATTAATTTTAAAGAGGTGGGGGATTAAACTGAAGGACAGGTCCACGGTTGTCCTTCAGTTTAACCCCCCACTTCACAACTCATCCTAATCAATCTAAAGCAAATAGCGCGCGTTTAACACCTCTTTGCATCTCAGTTTATATCGCCGAAGGCGAGGGAAGGGTGGTCTGCTGTTCTTTTCCTCACTGGGAGCGCCGCAGGCTAGCGTGGCCGAAGGCACCATAAACCTCGGGGCTACGAGCGCCACAGCCCATCAAGGTTGAAATTGGCCGCGAAGCGGCCAATCCCGATCGCCACTAACCCCGTTCCCCCGTTCTCCGGATCTAACTACATGTATGTAAATCGGCTATGCCACAATGATGTGGCCATAACATCTTCACCTTAACCGATATAGTTAGTTCCGGAGAACGAGGGTTAGTCGATCGGGATTGGCCGCTTCGCGGCCAATTTCAACCTTGATGGCTGCTGGGTTCATAGCCCCGTGGTTTCTGGTGGTATTCGGCCACGCTAGCCTGCGGCGAGGAAAAAACGGCAGACCGCCCTCCCTGCCTTCGACGATATAAACTGAGATGCAAAGAAGTGTTAAACGCGCGCTAATTGCTTTAGATTGGTTAGAATTAATTTTAAAGAGGTGGGGGATTAAACTGAAGGACAGGTCAACACAATTAACTCACCAGAGGACGAATCCAAAGCTGTGAAGGCCTGCAATAACATTTGATTGGCTTGAAGGGCCATTCTTAGCGTCTCCCTGCACGCACCTAGATCCATCCCGCGCGCTTGTTGATGGACACGTGTTAACAGAAGCAATTACTCATTGCGCATGCGTGAGGTTGCTAGGCCACTACTATTATTTATAGATGCGCGGATAGTCTTTCGTTTTTGACTGAGATTTAGGCTGGGCCACTTTCCACTTTTACTCTTTAGACTCCTTTCAACCATGCGCATACAGTGACGGTCTTTTTCTGCTCTTGCTGTTGAACATGCTATAGTACCGGCATTTGTAATTCGAATCTGAAAGAACGAATTAATTATTGTGACTAATAAAACTTGCGATGGCAGAGCTTGCCTCCCGTCACATTCCCTACATGATTATTGTTAGCACACCCCTTCCCACTCTCTGCTGATACAAAATACTGCATTAGAATTTGGAACTAATGGGCAGAAAGTAGAGGGCGCAGCCGAGGTGCACGTATTATACCCATTGAAACACTATCAAAAAGTGCATGAGCTTAACTTTTTCATTCAGAGCCATGCACTGGTGCTACCTGCTTTAATTAACAGAGCTGCCAACATCAAAATGCGTGAGAAGCCATATGTGGCAATAAAAAAAAGCATGTGTTTCAATACACGACACGATAGGCAAATGTATATGTCTCACGCCTAATTAATGCATGAGACACTGTCACCTTATACTAGTCAGGAATTTAATTCATATTATGAATCATGTATAGCGTGCATGTAGCATGTACATGTACAGTATTTGTGGACTACATGTAGCTCTACCAGCCCTCATCCAAATTCTACATCTGCATGCTGGTAGGCATTTCGTTTACCCATATGCATGCATGCAAATCTACCAAAACATGTGTTAGATACTCCATAGATATTATAGTAGAGGGATATCGATTGGAATGAACACTAGTTAACACCTACAGTCCGCACATTCGGGCAGGAGTACTGAATATGATCATGGATTGTGAACAATATGACGACGTACAACTACGCAAAATATAAGTCGTGGTATATAGAGAAAAGATGTGGAGAAAGTTTATGAATTTCGTATTTCATCTCAGTTTACGGAGGTATGGAAATTCTTTTCTTTTTGTTAATGAAAGATCCGATGCATCGATATCCTCATTTATACCAGCACATCACTGAAAGGAAGATAGTACAAGTAACAGTAATTGTGTGTGATCGATCATTCAGAAAGTGACATTATTCAACTTATCACAGAAAGTGAGGATAACATACTACGATATGCTGCTGGATACGTTTGTAGGATAGTAACAGAGAACATTGAATCCAAAATAATCCCTTAACCTTATAGTTGAGATTATTGTCCTGCATGGAGATGTTATACGTGATGATATTTCAAGTGAGCATCAAAATGATGCATCAGTCTGGATAGACATAATAGACAGACAAGATTCAGTTTTCGTCTTCTTTTACTCATCGCTCTTCCAAGTGTACGTTTTCTGAAAGTAGGAGAGCTAGGGCATAACGACATAAACCAAAAACACGCTCGCGCTTTAAAAATTCATGTAAACATTCCTATAGTAGTACTACATACGAAAACGAGACGTTGCAGTGTAAAAATCTATGCTCTATCAGAAAATGGTTTTGTATTATTTTAGCGACCAAAGTAAAAGTCGCAATTTTCAATGGGTGTCAAATACTCTGTTTTACTTTATTCGCACCGATACGTACGAGCAAACATCGCATAACTACACGTTGCAGTGCATAAATGTGTCCACTACCACTATTACTTAAAAAGGCACAAAAAGTATTTTGAAACTGTAGCAAGTTTGTTGATAAAGGCTATGCGTGAAATGTTCCCTTCTGTACGTCGTATATAGAAACGTTCCCGAAACCTACAAAACAGGCAAATCTGTAGTAGCACACAAAAAAAGGATAACTATCAATCAACAATAATAGGCGTCTATGGCTCACGTGCGCCGTATCTATGATAATCTAATCCATCACCACCACCAGCGCTACCCCTGCCATCACCAGCAGCACTGACCCCCTGGCCTGCATGGCCACTGGCACCTGGCCAGAATGTGGCTGGCGAGGAGGATAGGGGGGAGGACGCCCCCGCCGAAGAGGGTGAGGCCAGTTTTTTGTCACATCATTAAAAATTATAATTATCATAAAGTTATTAGTTTATTGTGTTTGAAGTTTGGGGACGTGGTCGAAAATGGGTGTGTTCGTAGGCGGAAGGTGGGGGCCTTGAATTTTCGGGTGGTGTCCATAAATGTTTTCCTACATGTATTAATACAGTAAACAGCTCAAATTAAGTGCACACATGCATGTATGTCCTAATTTTAAAAAGGCCGTATAGTCAATTACCTTCATGTCAGAGATGTTATCTCCTTCTCACTTATTGATGCATCATGCTATGTCTGGTTCTGGTTCAATTTGCTAATACAAACTGCATACACATGTAGAATGAACACTGACATGTCATTCTCAAGTGAGGAAATGATGACATGCAGTCTTTATTATGCCCCTGCAGAATCAAGATGACACAGCTAAGCTTCCCTTATAGCTTCCTTCCTGCAACTTGCAACTATTATGCTTTGTTTGTAATATGTTAAGAAACTTAATATTGTTCCCCTGAGTGATCACTAAACTTTTCCTATACATCACCATGCAGAAATATACCGGTATGGAGACAAATGATTATTTTATTGTATCTTGGCCTTGTAAAAAAAAAGTATCTACATTAAATTGAGACAGTAAATCTGATGCCAATCTACCTTGTACGAAATAATATTGTCATGTATATAACAAGATATCAAACCACTGCTTAATTCCTTCATGCACATCAGTGCATTATTAAAAATGCTGATGAATGAGAAGTGGTAAGGAGTAGGTTTTTTGTGAAGGCATTACATACTGCCAATAAACATTATGCATACAAGTAAATAGAAAAATCTCTACGAGAAGATTGGTGGGCATATAGGATTGACAATGGTGGTGTAAAAAGCAGGAAACAAGTGGGACAGAAATTTGACTGGAAAATTGAAATAGTATATTTAGCCCATTTCTCAGGCGTGTGTCCCTAGAGACATAATTGACTGTGAGACGAAATTGCTGCATTGCCAAGTAGACTTCATTGCAAGATATCACTATACATCGCTTGCAACTGGAGACGCTGTTTCACTTGAATAACTATATACATACTCCTAGCTCCCCGCCCTATCTCGTACCATGACGTAAATCGTATAATGTATAGATTTTATAACATGTACTTTCATCGCTGTGCCAACAAGGTTTGCGGTACCCTAAAAAGATATTTTTTAGAACGTCAGGCATTATAGTTTATGATTCGGGGAAGTGCTCGTCTAAATAAGAGCAGATGGGGCCGGTCTTGCTCGCGTTAAACGCGTTACTTTGACGTAAGCTCAACATGGCTTACTAGTGATAGTAGCTTTGCAGTACCGTAGACAACGTTTTTGCTTTGGGGGTGCTTAAAATGTTGGGGCGTAATCTTTCTTAATAACGTCCACAATTCATGAACTCAACATTACTAATTATAGCAAGAAAAATATAGTAATACATACATAAGTTCAAGAATTATATCAAAATAAAATAAACTGAAGTCCTTTAGGCGTAAGGTATACATTTCCATGCATGCACTGTCAGACACAAGCGACCACATCTTAACGTGCAGATGTGATGTCTGGTATCCCAGCTCCATCCTCAAAACCTGCAGCACTTCTCCATTTTTTTCTGCTTCCTCTGATGCATACATTGGTTGCTCTTACAATGGCAAAGGACAGCCTTGCCGTATGCATACAGTGAGTAATACACAAATCGGCCAAAAAAAGTGCTGCCTGCTTAAATTACGACTAATAAACTCATTGCCAGTTTGTTTTAACAAATCTGTTTCAGTCTTGAGGACATGTAGAACCGTGCACCGATTTAGCCTATTTTGGTCGATTGAATTTCTCAGCCATGTCTTCAGTCTCCGAAGGGCGCTAAAAGATCTCTCGCTGATTGCATTAGTGGCCGGCATTACTAGTATAAGCTTTGCTAGCTCAAAAACTTCCAAATAAAGTGTCCTTTCAACAGCATTCAGAGACTTCAGGAACGCAATCAACGGTACCCCAAACTTTTGCCTATTGAAAACATCACATGGTACATTAATGAGCTCTTCAAAGATGGGGGATGATGTTCTCCAGGTTTTTTTTTTGCCCTCGCCTGTAATCATATAATGTACATGCATTCATGTGCGTGCATGTTCTTTCTCCATAATCCACAAGTAAGAAATTGCAATTATAGACAACATTCACTTACAATCTACTACTAACAAATTGCAAAGCTGATATGTACAAGTCAATGCCATGGTTAGAACTTTGGTCAAGAGGATGAACATTTTCCTGCAAGTCGTGCAATACACCATCTGGTAAAGGAGATTCAAGATAAGGTACTGTGACCTCATAATCATCATCATTTCTGGAAACAGCAAGTGGACCATTCCAGTCAATGCCGTAAGCATTCAAATCCTCCTGCAAACAATATATAATTCACAATCATATGTGTAAGTACATAGGTACCACATTTTTCCCCCTTCGTATTGCTGGATGACCATTGTGTAAGGTATTGCGCAGACAGATTATTTAATTATAAGTGTATGGTGTTGATAATAATGAATTGGATGCCTAAAATATATGAATTTAGTGCACATTCGTCTATCAGGGCCATGCTATTGCTAGCTGCACATTTGCTGAGTTCTGCTTAGCAAACACGTACTGCTATCTCAGGGTTTATACAGTGTTGTGTGCTTGTTTGTTGTTTTTAGTGATTTAAAAGTGCGCATGACAATTATAAACATCATACCTCAGATAGGTTTTCTGTATTGGAATCTCCACTGATCCATAACTGGCATGGAGAAAGGTTGCCTTCAGTACTTAGAGGATGTTGATTCCATGCCTCCTTAAATACTTCCAAGCTTTTATTGATACGACTTAAAAATACATAATGGAGACAATAGAGATGCACTTCATTTTCACAATCTAGCACCCCCTCCTCTTCCATGGTATAGAACAGATTGTAATACAATACAGTGCACAGTGTGAACACATCTCTCCATAACCTCTCAATGCGTTGGTTGTGGACACTCCGACCAGCAATAAAGCTACCTGGTCCACGTAATGGATGTTGTAGCATCAGTCGAGCAACTTCTGCATTCTCTCCACCTTTGTCTGCACGGATTCGGGTTGGTAGCCCAAATTCTCTTACAGATGCAAGAAACAACTGCAGAACTGTGCCTGCTCTATTGTTATTGGAGCAGTGAAGGTATATGATTCGACGACTATACCCATCATGCCTCCATGAATAACAAACCGCCAGCTGAAAATGAATGACATGTACATCATTATGACATATAATTGGGACATTGTACTAAATTGTGGCGCTTGTGGATAAATTTTTATGCCCACTAAGTTAGGTTATGCTTGGAAGACTTGGCAAAACTCCCAAGTTATAGAATTTGTTAACAAAGGCAAGAGAGAGAAATGATTATCTGTAAGACCTTCAATCAGACTACATGCATGCACATGCACGAGTTCCAAAATCATATAGAACCCACATGGATGGGGCCATCTATAAAGTACGTCACGCTTATGGACCCCCCCCCCCCCCCCCCCCCACACTCCTAGTCACGCATTATCCCATACTGATGGTATACTTAATGTATGCATTGTCACGCTGACTGAGACCCCCCCCCCCCCCCCCCCCCCCCCCCCCCCTTTGCACGTGACGTACTTTATGGACGGCCCCTTAACATATAACTTCATTTTACCAGGCAAGTGCCATCAAATTGCTAACAAACTTACGTATTAATTTGTGGTTGCCATCAATATGGTACAATGCTTTAGGTCCAGAGACACGGTAAACACGTCTATACACAGTTGACAAACGACGCATCATACTTCCATCATGGTCAACTCTTCTCTGAGACTCTCTAATCCTCTGCTTGCTGAACCCTCAAGCCTAAGGCTAACAGATGGCCCCCGCATTAGCCTATTGCCACATAAGGGAAATTCATTTTGAAGCTTCGAACCACTTGATCCAGGTAATCATCGGTTATGTTTGCATATTGACCTGAAATTGATAACCCAAATTCAGACATTCGTCTGTGTACAGTCCGTTGTGAAATGCCGATAATATCAGCGATTGGGGGACAGTAAAATGGCTATCGATAAGATACTCCAGTTGTTCATAAGAGACAGTAAATCTTGGCCTTCCTACATTGCCAGTGACATCCGTCGGGGGTTGAGTTCGATGATAGCAACGTCTTTTTAGCTTCCAGCAATTCGTTTAGGAAACACAAAGCCATTTGTACGCATTCCACGGCACCCCTTGGACCAACGTTAACCACGACCTCGGCAACTAGCAGTTCGCGATACACTAATTCCACAATCGTAATGATACCTTCCAATTCATCAAATGACATGTCTCTTCCATCCTGAATGGTAGCTAAAGAGGTCACTACTGCTAGTATAGTGCTCCTGATCCATTCGAAAGCCATTTTTTGTTTTAATCAAAGCGCACCTTTTATGGGTATTTCTAATTTATACATGTTGGCGTATTGCATGTGCTTATAATTAGCAGTAAATTGAGGTTTATAACAGAACTACACACTGCAGCAGCAATTCCTTATTGTATTTATCCTGCTTACGTATATTACATCTCGTTCGTCCCAACAAATGGAAAATGACAAAATGAAATAAAGAAAAATGAGTCATTTATCTAAGAGCAGAACCGAGTGGTTCGGAGCGCGGGAATAGACTGTAACTTAGTCTTGCACTTGGATGTGTTTTGTTTGCTAGAGCAGGCACATGCCCCGCCCCCACCATACCTTACTTGCACATATATTACTTCCATGTAGAACTTTGGCATGTGTGATGATGCATGTTCCATGCATAAGCACACACCCCTTGATAAAAAATGAGCCAGTCATTATTAAGTGTACTTTCCACTACATGAGCATGTAAGAGGGATATCACTGACATGCAGACTGATGATGATGATGTTGTATGCCATGGCTAAAAACAAATTATTAACATTCTTTCAGTATACGTTTTGTGTTAAAACATCATGCATATGCCTGTTAGGGAAGTCATACACGTATGCAAAACAATCCTTGTTACAACAGTGGCCCGCCCACCCCGGCCCTTCAAAAATCTTATCAAGGCAACAATGTGTGTAGAAAGGAACTTTCCATAAGATGCAAAAAAATACTTATCACTTTATGGGACAGTTTCCGAGAAAATGACGGTTCGCGTATAAAAAAATGTACTGGCCGGTCTTAACATGTAAGGACACGCTACTTGCGGGTTCTCATTGGTGCCTAGTTATATGTACATGTACCCTACCATGCATCTTCGACAGTACCGGCCGGTCTTACAGAAGGACACGCTACTTGCGGGTTCTCATTGGTGCCTAGTTATATGTACATGTACCCTACCATGCATCTTCGACAGTACGAACGTACCGTTCTATCTGTCGAAGACGCACGGATCGAGAGGAAAGGAAGCTGAGCATGGTGATACTTAATATTAGAACAAATCCTGCGTGGCCTGGTACGGAACGGAGGCAATAGAATGAATTGCACATTATGATAAATAACAGTATCAGGTCTGTAACGGGACC
>JABACO010000018.1:5585881-5618527 GCA_013339895.1 Ephydatia muelleri
TTCAGACACGTCATCAGATTTATAAAGCTTCACAAGTTCAGCACCAAACCTTGTTTACAGAGTAACATGATATACATTTGTTTGTGTATTCAATACGTACTATGCCCGAACAGATGTTCTGTATACTCTCTTCAATACCAAATTTTGTGGCGATATATTTGCTGGGAGAATGTTTGTTGGAAAAGATGTCCTTTGCATGAATAATTGAATTGAGGCTTTCATACCTTTGTTTGAATTATAATGCATGTCTAAAATTAGTGCTTATTATAAGCTGAAGGTGGTCCAAATTGAAGCATACTCTCACAAAGGTGCAACAGTAGGTAGACTTTCAACTTCCTTTTCAGGTTAGGAAGTGAGCTAGAATAGCAGTAACACGGATGTACAATCTGACTCGTACAAACCAACCATCTCTGGGTCAAATAGCTGACAATATGCAATTCAAAAACGTTGACACATGTAGTGCATGAACATGTAGCTATTACAAGTGTTACCCACACTAACCTTTGATAGCTTAAGCCACACTCCATCATCCATATACAGCGATAATAAATGAACTGCAAGTTGAGCAAGCAGCTTAAAGTCTCGCCCAACAAAGACTTGTACTATCTTGTCATGTCCCTTGAAAAGTGCGCATCACAACCACAAAATAAAGGCAGATATACGTGCTCGCAATTCTTTCTTTTGGTTATTTGACAGCTGTTTATTTTAAGCCTGAGCAGGTACTTATACAGTCCCAGTAGCAAATATGCAAAGCCTCAAAAGGTGTACTCCTTAAAATAAAGTTAGAGAGAGGGGGCTCAAAGTTATATTACCAAAACCTATGCATACACGTAGGCTTACTGGTTTGCATCTACGCAGAGATCTAAAATGGGATTTTCAGCATCACTGACACCAAAACGTTTCTTCAGTTGATCTTTTTGCCCTTTGGTTTTGGCAGCCATGATTGCTCATCTCTGCTGCACTGTTTCAGACATCTATGTGGAAAGTATTGATTTGGTTGAATGCAGGTGAGGGACTTCATTAACTGAAAGGAAGTGAGACTTTCACAGGGGTGTACCCATTTTGCTTGTACAATCACTTAGTATTTAAAAAAGTACTACAGAGTCAGACGCATATAGTATTAATATATACCAAACTTGCTGTAGAGGTACTCTGCTGAATACTTGTAGCATATCTTAAGTGGTGCGCGCTTTCCAGGTGCCTGTTGTACTTCAATAGGTAGGAAAACTGGATTTTGCATAAAGCACAGTAAAACCATTGGTCGATTTGCTTTCCAGGGGGGATAGAAACAGATGAATTTATGTAATGTAAATTCACTGTTGGTAAGAAACTGATCCAGAAATTAATTTTAAATAGCAACAGAATTATATGCATGGCTCTCGAAATGTTCTGCCCCCCCCCCCCCCCCCCCCCCCCCCGCTCTGCGTGCCCTACCATCAATACTACCCTGGCTACTGCTCTTGAGTGATCATTCAGCCCATACGTCATCAATCCTACCTTGAGGGAGCATTGAACAGCATCAAAACATGTTGGGTGTAGCCCGACAGGGACACTAAGGGCCAAAACTACATTGAAGCTGTTTAAGCAGTGAGAAACTCACTGCATTGTCAAGTCGGTAATTATGGTGGTCGGGCCGAAGGCCAGTAGGGTTTAGGGTTGGCAACTCATCAAAGACAAACTCGAATCCAATCTCAATATCCACCCATCTCGTATGAAAACGTTTCTAAATAAAAAGCCATGACTTGTAATAGTAGAGTTCGGACCATAGTATTCCTTCAAAAGCAATCTAAACCTACCTTCATTTTACATTCAACATTATTATGTAAGTCTGGGGACCTGACAAGTGGTCCCAGGGTACATTTGTAACTCTTACACCCTTAGTCTGGGGACCAGACACCTGCCCGTCTGGTCCCAATAAGTAAATCCCCCCCCCCCATTTTCTCCGGGCAGGTGCATATGGGATGCCTACGGTCTTACAGTCATGTTTAAAATTTGACAGCAGGGCCATATAATGTACTGGAACTATCCACATGTACATGTACAGAGTACAAACTTGAAGACAGACCACAGTCATTGAGTGATGATGCTGAGTGTACATAGTCTACAGTGACATTTGTGACCAGACCACAACTGATAGTACAAGCTTTGATACCACAACTCAATAAATGGTCTGTGCCAACAAATATTGTGGTGGTGATAAGATTATCCCATTTACAAACTCTTATCTTGATGACTGCTGTCTCCTGAAAAACAGATGCACATAAAACGTTTGGCTTACAGATGTGTGCTCTTCTTACCTATGTGGCCTCAATACTATTCAGATCATTGAAAAGGTTGCTCAGTTGTCTGCTGCTTCTGATCCTGTTTCAGGTCATGCTGAATCAGTGGTGTAAAGACACAGCCTGCTACATCGCTGAATGTCAAGAAAAAAAGCAGGATCCAGTATACTATACTTACTGTAATTTGTTTATCTAGCATGTGACTTGCTGGGGTCTGTCTAGCCTGGAATTCCCCCTTCACTTGGCTAGCCACCCACATTGGTCTAGTGGCCCAACTAGCACCTCCAGCATGCAACCAGTGTATGTGGAAGTGGAGGGGGAGAAGCCAGTGCTCAGGCCTCTCACAAGCACAAGTCCAAAGGGTACTCTGCCTTAGTCTGGTCCCAGACCCAGTTCAGCACAGCACCAGATGCATTACATCCACTGCTACGTTCAACCTAAGTTTGAGTGTAGTGGTGATGTACTCCATCTGGTGCTGTAGTGAACTTAGCCTGGGACATGGACTACTCCTGCCTGGCCCCTTCTGGTGCATGGCTTCATAATCACAAAGCATGGCATTGAGTTTATAGGTACATAACAGGGAAGTACGGAGACTCATACATGTACAGTACTTTCATACCAACTGTTTGAGACCATATTCAATCTTAACACTACATTCACAAATCAAATCATTTCCTTTTATTAAGCCTAGATCAAGATGGGTGCCTTCCTCCCCTCCCCCCCCCCCTCCTCCTCCTCCATCAGCTACACTTCCCCCTTTTCACAATGTGTGTCCTAGCTTGGAGGTGTTCTTTCATTTGCTAGCTCAATTGTTATGCACACTCCCCTTCAATTGCCTCTGGTATCTCGCCATCCCACAACCAACCCTCTCTCCACCATCCCATCACAACTAACTCTCCCCATCACACCAACCCAACTCACACTCTCATTTCTCCCCTCCATTAGGTCCCAGAACCAAATCTTGCCATCCTCTGCTCAACACACCTTATACTCATGTGACCTTTGTACCTAGGGATAGACCATATCACATCACACAGATACACATCTCCTCACAGATACTAGTGTACACCAAAGCCATAATACATGCACAAGTACACATGTATATGTACACACACACATACACACACTCTTCCTCTCTCTTACTCATTGAGCAGTTCTCCATTGTTCCTATCCAGCATTCTGATCTTCTCATCCAGCCAAAACACAGTGACCATCTCAAGAGAAAGACAAAATGGTCATTGGATCGAGGGGATGGGAAAGAAAGGCTAGAAATCCCCCATCAATTAAGAAGCAAGGGAAAACAAAATCCCCCATCAATGAGGAAAGGAGTTGTTTCTGTACCATTCTACACAAAGCCATGAGCAATGCACATGACCACTGATGATAGGCCATGAGCTATGCCCACACCTATGCTAACCCAACACTTATAGCTACACAGCATGGCATGCATGGATGGACACACAACATGGCATCAGGAAGGTGTTTGTCATATGCACCACATATCAAGCTGACTGCATGCTGTTTGGGGTTGGCCCCCTGATGAAAGTATTTTTTTATGAGCAAAGAGGCTCCAAACAATGATGGACATGTGCCCCCTGTTCTACGTGGGATAGCAGGAGTATGGTCACACCTCATCAACAGCACATCAAGGTCACTCCACTCCACACTGCTTTGCAGTGTGCATTGCTGTACAGGCCAAGTGTGGAGACTGTCTGCACGTGGAATCCATCACAATTGAGCACTTCCCAATGTAAAGTGCACGCTGGTCAGAAAGGTACTGCATGTACAGTCTCTATTGTAGGGTGTGTTATCAGGTTATTCGGGTTATTCGGATAATCGCAAAAACCTATCCGTTCGAATAGCAATTTAGCATTATTCGGAAAAATCGATTAGTAAATTTTATCTATTCGAAATAACCGGTTTATGTTTCTCCATTCGGAGGTACTTAGGTATTCGTCGTCAGCATCGACAATTCGCCCATTATTCGAATACCTTTTTATGCAGATATCCGGATATGATTTTCAATTGAGTATTTCATAATTAGAATTATATATATAACATACGTCACTGTTGTTTTTACTATTAATACATACATGCAATGTGGGGGACGCAATTAAGAATTTGATATTGAGTAAATAGATAGTAATAAAATACAAAATATTTAATGTGCATCAATTGGGGATACAAACTATACAGCGTAATGCTTTTATCGTCGTCTTCAAGTAAGTAAAAGTTCATTAGTATATACCACGAGTTGTGTTTATATGTAGTAGCAATAAATGTATGTACTGGTACTAGTATAGCATTGTTTTATTGTACAGTGGTACGAAGTGAAGATATCTGAGTATTGCGCTAGCAAGTGAAATAGAATGACAGACTTCTTACCCACTTCATACAGTAAGTATACGCGCTCTGTTTGAGTATGTATATGAATTAGAGAGCATTACGCAATCGTACTAATGGGAAATTTCATATGCATTTAGCGAGAACGTGAATGGAGTGTTGTTGGATGATTGTAAGTGTTGTAGGTGATGTGGTGTGAGTGATGTCTGGTCTCAGTGGTTAGTGTTGGATGGTTAGGTTTACATTACTATTGATATTTACAAGTGCATGGTAAATATTTATTTAAACTCTATTAGGCAAACACATGCTACCGTCTCTGTATTTTCAACTGACATGAGTAGCTCTAGTTTGGGTGCGAAACCAGGTGGATTTCTGTGCAGACATAAATTATCTTCTCAGTGTGCACTCCACAAGCACCATAACCTGAATAACCTAGGTATTCAGCAGGAAATTTGGCATAACCTATTCGGAAAAATCGATTTTGTTTTTTAAACTATTCGGAAAAATCGATTTTCAAGTCCACAAAAACCTGAAAAATCGATTAGTGTTTTAAAAGTATTCGGAAAAATCGATTTTCATTATGCATGGGAGGTTACACACCCTACTCTATTGCCTAAAAAGCAATCACTTAAGGATTAAAATTGTTTTGGCCCTATTCTACAAATGGGTGGTGTGAATGAGTGTATCTAGAGAGTAAGTAGCATCAATTGGGACTGTCTAGAATCTGCAACCAAGATAGAGAAGTGACCACCATACCCAGGTATGGTGGTCACCTGGGTATGGTGGTCACCTGGGTGTGTGATGGTCACCTGGGTATGGTGGTCACCTAAGTGACCACCATACCATCACACAGAGCAAAACCTGTTCTCCACCAAAGGGGTGTTCCTAGTTGTAACCACTCCTCCCATGTCAGTGTGGTTGATTTGAAATTTATAAACTACCACCCATGACCCTATTTACATCCACTATCTTACTACTATCACCACTCCATGTCACCATCACTAACTATACATCACCACCACCATCACCACCATGATCACATCATCCTCACCTCATTATCATCATCACCATTCATCCTAAGGAATATTAAAACACATATGCACACACACAAATATACTCATCAAACCAGGCCCATACGCAAGATTTGAGAAAGGGGATTTGACAAAAGCCTGAAAACAAATTCATAACGTCTTTATTCTTTTTAACTCTTTTGAACGCCAATTGCGTATATACATGCATGCACATGTGTATGCATGCTTGTACGCATTTGGCACACAACTGTTACAACATTCATGTATGATCGTGCAAAAATGTGTTGATCAGTCACAACTTTATGTATGATGCATGCATATGCTTCCTGCACTTGTAACCTTATAAGTACATGCACAAAGTAAATGTTTCTTCTAAAGAATCCCATTGTTCAGATGAGCCACTTCGCTTCACTAATGCATTACTTCAATACTCCAAGAACAAGAATGCATAGCCAGTATATCATGCCTGTTCACACCCCGTATTTGCCAGTTCGTATTATAGGTTGTTGAAACAAAAGGTGCCAGCGGGTTATAATGGACACATGCACAAAAATGTGCTTACACTGGGACCATACATATGGTATGACTATGGGGTTACATGCAAGTCAGCATTCAGCATTGCACTTGCATGCATATTCAAAGTGATTTTGATTAACACAATATAACACACAGCACTGCATGAATGGTGAGGCAGATAATTCTCATTTTGTACGCATGCATGTATATATGCACTTGGCATTCAAAGAGTTAAAAAGTATTGTGTTTTTAAAATTGTGTTTTTTAAATAGGTTCAACAACCTTTTCGAAATCATTACTTGTGATCTTACATGAAAGTTACAACAAATGAAACATTAGGCATGGCTTAACATCCTGGAGGAGGGTTTGATTGAACATTTCTTTTTAGTCCTCACCACTCCTCCACCCTCCCATCTGCCAATGCTGCTTTGTGTGCTTTGACCTCATGACTTCCCCACAACCAACATGATGTCGCTGAAATGACTATCTTCCTAGAGAGATCCTAGGCCTGACCTGAGGGAACTTAGACTATTCGGTATCACCGATGTGCCACTTTGGTTTACACCACCTCCGACACCTGTATGAGTGTGCTATGTGTGTGTTTGTATTTGCGGGTGTGTGTGTGTTGTGTGCGTGCACATGCATGTGTGATAGTGTGTATGTGTGTATGGGTGTGATATGTGTGTACAAACACAAGGAGTAGCAAAGCAGTAATGAACACACATCAAGCCACAGGTTATGGCTGCTGCTCACCTTGCAGTACAATGTAAGCTTGTCATCACTTTGGCCTCGTCTGATGAACTTCTTGAATCCCCAGTCATTTCCCTGGACAAAGCGATTGCCCTCTAACTCTCTGCAAGTGAGACCCATGTGAGTGGAAGAAACGAGTGATAACACATGCACAAATGTACACACACACTAAACACACACATTCATGAATACACACTTACACACACAAATACAGCACACATCAATACAACACACACATATACATGCACATAGACACACATACACACACACACACAAATACACACAAACACACAAACACACACACACACACACACACACACACACACACATACGTATGCACAAACCCCTCTTAGCTCTGTCCAGTATTGACTCCAGTTCACTTCTATTCTCCGTTCAGCTCGTTCACGTGCACTATTAGTATTGACATCAGTATTTACGAACACGAATAAAGCAAGAGCGTTAATTAGGAAAACTACGCTACACCAAAGTCCAAAGTCCAAAGTCTAATACAATAACTAGGCAATCTCCTTTAACACACAGTTACAGTCAGGGCTGTAGCATCGATAAATGAACCGGTCCGGCCACTGTGGAAATTGCCGAGGAGGGTGCGGGAGGGGGGCACCCCTCCCGCCAAGCAAGGGAGTATGGGGGAGCGCTGGAAGCTCACCCATCGGGGTCTGGGGCGGAGCACCAGGAGCCAACACTTTTTGATAAGTAAAAACTACAAAAACTACACAAAAACTGCGTGCGTCACATATAAACACCTTTGCTGTTAGTTTACTAATGTTTCATCATTAAATTACATTTGGAGTTATAAAAGTGCGTGCTTTGAAAGGTACTACACGTCAGTATCATTCATGATTCAAACTGCATATATAGTATGTGACATAGTACGTAACTGTACTCATGAATGCACATCATCAAAACTTGCCAAAACTTCTAATCTACGTTCTCGTGAGCTGACGAAGTCATTCAAGCATGAGACGATGGATTAACCATCTGTCCTATCCTTGTGGGCATGAAGAATACACAAGCTGTTGACACGCATTTGCGACATGCTTGTACGAAGGTAAGTTTTCACCCTGCGTAACACTGACGCACTGCGCTGCATTGGTCGCTGGTATTACTAGGATATAAGCTTGAGCAAGATGCAGACTTCAGAGATGCCTATGCATGTGGCTGGCGAAAGGTCAGTGATATAAGCTCTGATTGTGCTAAGGGTCGGTTTTTCAGGCAAGGAGGAGAACATTGCTGGCAGCAATTCAAGCTGTGTTTCAAGACTTGATGCTACAAAGTCATTATCATCAAGTTCACCAAGCAGCAAACCAAAAAGGAAATTAAAGTTACTCATTGTTGCTTCCACTCCTATAACTCGAGCTTTTATCCCTGAGTCAGTGATATCATCCTTGATCTCTTCCCAGAAATATACCTCATAATTGTCAAGTATGCTCTGCAATGATGTGGCATGGACCGTCCATCTAGTTGGACACAAGGTGTATGAAAGCCTGATGTAGATGGTGTCAGCTCATCCTTAGCCTGATGTAGATGGTGCCAGCTCATCCTTAGCCTGATGTAGATGGTGCCAGCTCATCCTTAGCCTGATGTAGATGGTGCCAGCTCATCCTTAGCCTGATGTAGATGGTGCCAGCTCATCCTTAGCCTGATGTAGATGGTGCCAGCTCATCCTTAGCCTGATGTAGATGGTGCCAGCTCATCCTTAGCCTGATGTAGATGGTGTCAGCTCATCCTTAGCCTGATGTAGATGGTGCCAGCTCATCCTTAGCCTGATGTAGATGGTGTCAGCTCATCCTTAGCCTGATGTAGATGGTGTCAGCTCATCCTTAGCCTGATGTAGATGGTGCCAGCTCATCCTTAGCCTGATGTAGATGGTGCCAGCTCATCCTTAGCCTGATGTAGATGGTGCCAGCTCATCCTTAGCCTGATGTAGATGGTGTCAGCTCATCCTTAGCCTGATGTAGATGGTGCCAGCTCATCCTTAGCCTGATGTAGATGGTGCCAGCTCATCCTTAGCCTGATGTAGATGGTGCCAGCTCATCCTTAGCCTGATGTAGATGGTGCCAGCTCATCCTTAGCCTGATGTAGATGGTGGCCAGCTCATCCTTAGCCTGATGTAGATGGTGTCAGCTCATCCTTAGCCTGATGTAGATGGTGCCAGCTCATCCTTAGCCTGATGTAGATGGTGCCAGCTCATCCTTAGCCGATTGAAAATTGCATCGCACTTTGGAGAGTATACTTTAAAAGCTTTGATATCTCAAAAGCTGCATCGAGGGTGTCACGGAGGATTTTATTCTTTTTTATCGAATCACTGGCTGCAAGGCTTAATGCGTGTCCATAACAGTGAGTATTAAGTAGCCCTGGACTCCACTGATAATATCTGTGCTGCAACTCCACTTCTGTGTCCGGCCATATTAGCAGCCCCATTGTAGCATTGACCTCTACAATTTGCAATAGACAAGTTCATTCGTATCATCGTGTCTTTCAGAATGTGAACAATACACACACACACACACACGCATGTACATACGCACATACGCACACACACAACACACCCACATGCAGACAGACAGATAACTATGCACAAAGTTCCCAATATAAGTGTTGTGATACACAGATGGGACTCATCTGCTGGGCCACAATTGCCCTGGCACTTAGCCCATGATGGTGGCCACAACCTGATTTAGAGCTTGGGATAGTTGTGAGACTATTTTGTACATTGATGGCTTCATTGTCCCATCCCCAAACACTTCTGCAGCCAAATAGTGTTCTAAGAACCTATCAGCGCAATTGGAAGTTCTGAGAACCTATTTTCATGTGAAAACATTCCAATCATTCCATCTTGTACTATTTCGAATCGACCACTATGTTGCTGGCAGAGTATTAAACTTACCGCAATAATTGCCAATACCTTTGACACTAAGTTCTTCATGATCACAGCTTCAATTACCCGAAGCCGCGATCACAAAGAACTTTAATTAAATTTGTATATTTTTTCTGTGTTGGCAATTATTGTGATCTTCTGACGAATAAGCATTTTGGGAAATTTGACAAGCAAATAAACTTTTCTTCTGAACAATGTGTTGGTGACTTAAAACGTTAATGGTAAGATAAAAAGTGGCTTCATTATAGCAGCTACAGCACAATACACTGCTGTTTGCGGCTGGATAAAACTCTGATAATTGGACAATATGGACATGACTCGATGAGCTCATTATAAGTTGCATTTTTTGTTAACCATATTTCATGCTGTTTTCAAGTCATCCCTTCAGTTCTTTCATGCGCCAAAATTTAGAAAGTCTGCAAGTAAAAAACAATGGAGCAGCACCACATAAACAAAGTTCAGGAGCGATGCAGGGTGTGTGGTTGCTTGCTAGTACCACCTACATGTAAGGAATGAAACCAAGGTGTTCATATCAATACACAGAATTTGAAGCATGATTTACACTCTGTCTTGAGCATTGATACCCACAAGTGATGCTGTCAGTATTTGCCCACTCATGGTTTTTTATCACTGCATTTTTACACAACAATTTTAAACACACACTACACAGTCAGCACAATCCCTTTTGAATGGAAGACACACTGCTGAAGAATGTAAGGTACTAATTCCAGAACAAGCTGATATCTGTGTTCATCCTCATCCAGATCTGCCATTCACCACATACCAGAAATCTCACTCCCACAACAGGTCTTCCAGTTAAAATAAGTCCTAATAAAATAGTGTCAACAATTAGGGCTGAGGATGACCCCACCCACACAATACTCACTGTATCATCAGCCAAAAACAATCCGGCCATCACAGAGCCACTGCAATGTCCCATCTGCTTAAATCTCCTGTGTCAACCTCTGGAGCTACCACGCAAAGCACTAGTTTGCACCAATTGTCTAATTCAGTGGTGATCTTAACCGCAGCAAGGTGAAGTGTACGGTAGCTTGGTAGGATGACGCTGGCTTGTTGTAGTACGTACAACTAATCTGTACGCATACTAGTACATACAAGACTCATCGTGCGGTATTGGAGGCAATATAAGACCGTTGTCGTGATAATTTCTTATTTACTTCTCAATCTCTGGATCTCTGGATCGTTTTGCGCCATCATAAAAACAAGAACCCAGCAAAAAATTCGTACGGGTCAATCGTTGTTATGATCTGCGATTATCGTTTGAATAGTAAGAAATTTGTCCATGACGATTGTACCTGTTTCGTACGTTTCACAAAAGCTTCGTACAAACGAAGAGGATCTAACAAATCAAGACTGTGAGTGATCGTATTAAATCTGTAGCGGTTCAATTTCTGCGATCATAAGTAATCCTTTATGATCGTCGTTCAAGTATTATTCGTCATATACGCACTTTCGTCTACTGTCACCAATCCTCGTTTCTCGTCATTTCCATATATGCAATCATTAACGATAGCAGAAAGTGCGTGCATAATCTTAGGCTTGCTAACAAGCTCGCGACATGCCATACAATCTTGTATGATCGTAAATGATCTTATACATTCTTACAGATATGGATATCTGATAATCATTATACTATCTTACAACATCGTCGTGTTTAATATCCTGATCGTCCTCATATCTGTAGGTTCTCGTTCATGATATGTTTCATACGATCTTCTCTTTTAATGACGTTTCGCATATCGTAATATCATTCATACACGCATATATATCGATTAACATTAATGATTGATACATAACACATACAAAAGCGAATTTAAAATAAAAAAGCTACTCTGTCTTGTTCCGTTGCTTAGAGTAAATGTCCGAGCATTTTTGATTGGCCTGTCGCCTGACTTTAGGTGCTGTTTCATTGAACAATTCAATACCAAACCGTTTTATTATTGCATCTGAAAAAAGAATATTATTAAATCAATATCTATTTTGACATAGTACACCAAAAAGCATCCAATTTACTATTACCATCAATTATCCGGACTTTCAGTGGGTCAAGAGGAGGGTTTGGTGTTCTGTCTCCTCTTTGTCTTACCGCCTTGTAACGTCCTTTAGACATTTCCTCACGGCTAAACAATACATCCATTGCTTGAAGACAGAATTTAACCGGATCTTTGGCCGGGATGGCCAATATGTCAACTTCTCCAATCTGAAATATTGATATCAGTATATTTAAAAACACACTTTTAAGTCCAGCTATTAGTTTTGGGGTGCATGTTGTTAGTGTTCACACATCTAAATAATACACCACCTTTACATTTTAAAATACAATTTATAATTACCCAAGTTCGGGTCTAGTATGAGTGGGTACCCCCTTATTCAGCACTTAAAAAATAAATTTGAATTCAATTAACGTTACTACTTCAAAGACATGTTCATTAGTTTAAGATATCAATTAAATGAATGAATTTAAATTAAGGAATAAGGGGACTTTTCTATCTGAAATTAAGTGTAGTTAAAATTATGTTACTCTTTTCATTGGCGAAATAGTTATGGCTGTCTTACCCTGAAAAGTAATTTTGCTTTAACACAGCTTTAAATCAGTTTAGTTGAATTTTTTCATGAGGGGTAATTAGAGCCACATTTTAGTCCTTCATTCATATGCTTTCCTTTTGGGTTTATTTTTGCATGTTACTCCATGTTTCATATGCATTCCTGCTATAAATATTCATTTATTTTACATAACACTTACTAGTGGTACTATACTTATAATAAAACAATACGTGTAAGAGCATATACAACAATCTCTATCTTAATTAATACTTTAAAACATTGACAAGCTATAGAAAAGAAAGGCTCACATTCAAATGTATAGCTAATTATAAAATCAGAAAAAAATAAAACACATGATGCTACAGTACACAAGTTACACTTGACAAAATATATAGTTGCGTTGAAATGAACACTTTTGGAAAATAATAAAGCCACATCAAAATCAGTGCTTTGATGGATAGAATCATCTTTTGATACAGGCTTTTTATAATTAAATTGAAAACTCGAAAAACTACTCAGAAGGGTGATTTTGCAGGACACTGTCATATACATACAAACATTTGCAAACAATTGCTTTAAATACAGCACAACCACAAAATTTGAAGAACATCAAATGATAACCATAGAAACTCGTTGCCATGATAACCATAGAGAGGTCTAATAACAATGTGGAAAATCAATCATACTCTTCCAAGCCATACAATCTTTCATTTAATCCTAGCTACTACTGAATTGCTCATGCTCAGCTTGTGACCATACACACACACACACACACACACACACACACACACACACACACACACACAACACGCACACACAATCACACACACATACACACAAAGTAGTCGGATGTAGTAGCAACATTAAAACTTTATCAAGTTAAATGATTTCATGCATAGGTGACGCTGAGACTTAATCACTGATAAATCCAGTCTGGAATATGGTCTTAATTTTATGTGTTCCCTTGAAAAAGCTGCAGTATTATTGAAGAGGTACTGTCCTCACTCTATCTTTTACACCTCATCCTCTCTCCCACAGTTCCTTTACCAACAACCCTCCAATCTATGGACCTCACCAGGTCAAAAAATGAATGATGCACACGCATGCACATATACACACACACACACACACACACACACACACACACACCCATACAACACATGCACACACATACACACATGCACACACATACACACACAAATCAAACATAGTGCACAGATGCAATGCATGATTAGCTTCAGTGCACCTATAAATTAACTGTTTTTATCACAACATAAAATTCATAATACGTTCCATATGACTTGGTGGGACTTAGCCCTATAGAGGCCTGTAAAAAGAGGCCTGTAAATGACCGACTTTACAAAGTGGCTAAATCACCCTCTCTTCCCCCATATGTAATGTGAAAGTGGAACAAAATGTTATTTATATTATATACCATAAATATTTCCCTGTCATTTTCCTCTTTCCCGTCTAGTTTTTGGACAATCCTGTGAGTGTAAACTAACATAAATGCCATACGTGCACTTCAGATTACATTTATTGTTAGCCCTTTTATAAATGACTGCACGACAACTAGCATGCACCACAAAGGTTCTTGTAACTCTGATTGTATTGTTTATCACATGCACCAGGTAATTAATTCTTAATTTGTTGATAGTACCTCAGTCTATCATTAAGTTAAGTACAAGCATTAATACCTCAAAACAACATAAATTCTATATAATGCTGGGCTTATCTTTAACATGCATTTTTGTAACACACTAATGTACATTTGCCATTTTCTTTGACAAAATATTAAGATATTACCACATTTGGATATCAGCATACCAAGTACGTAACTGAACACTCTATGCTCCACTGCACATGAAATGGTAGACTTAATGCAGTTTTTTCAACGTTACTTGCAGATGCAGGAGTCTAGATAAATTCAAAGCATAAATTCTATACAATGCAGGGAATAGCACACATATTTGTGGAACACAGACTAAAAATGCACTTTTTTAACACACTATGCTTCACTGCACAAGAAATGCTACACTTACAGCAGTTTCTTCAGCTTCACTTGTACATGCAGGAGTCCCATGCTATAGTGAGAAATTTAACATGCATACATATCTGCAACTTTAAGCCCCACGTGACATTCAGCATAGCTTTGTAACAAGCTGTAACAGGGCCAAGGCTGTGGTCCTTGCCGACAGGCTGAACCTCAACTTAACACCAAACACAAAAGAACAGAATGTAAGTATGATTAGGTTATGCAAAAATTGAATTTCATTCAAACGGCTTTACTTTGATATAAAAATGTGTCATTACTTATAATTATTTGCAGGCTTTATAAGCTGCAGAATAACTTGAATAAACTTGGATTTGATTGTCATTTTAGTTAATTTTCAGAACAATGCATTTAACAAAAGCTAAAAAGTCCACTGTTATTTAACTTTCTGTTAAATAATGTTTAAATTTAAGACACATAATACGGTTGTTCTTACTTTATTAAATAATAGACAAATGAAACAAAAGGTATAAAATAACAGCTTCACTCTTAAAAAAACATTTCAATAACTCTCTTTTTAATTTTGTTATAATACCTTACCATTCCGGGTGGCATCTGTGTCTCCATGTTCTGCAGAATACAATGCATATAATTCACATGACTAATGGAACACAGTTTGTTAAACCTCATATGCATCCAGACTTTCTTTGGTCCATGGCTGCGCCTGTTGGGAAAATCCCCACTTGCGAGCAAGCAGAAGTATAATCTTTATGCAACAACACACGTACACACCACATGCATTAACCTTATCAGACCAGTGAAAACATGATGTAATAATTGTGCAAAGTCACAACAAGGGACTCCGTGAGGGAAATGGGTAGTAGAATGCACGAGTGTGTACATTATGTATGTTTTTATGTCAATAATAAATGTTCTATTACAATTCATAATGTCATGTCAAAACAAGTATTTACAGATAATACGTGCTGTTGATCATCATACTAACTATCTAGTCACATACATACTCTCCAGGTTGTACCCCACATACACTGTATGACTAATGCATATTAGCATTCTGAAAATACGTATTTAGAATTTTTAGCACACGTACAGGTGGCTGTGCATCCTTCTGTTTCTAAAAGGGAGACAGTAACAGTATAACGGCATTGTGTTATGTATCCTCATTTTTAATGGATATCTTATATGAAAACATCGTTTGTTATACTTACAGATAGCTGTATATCATTAGCATGTTAAAATATAAATTCTGGATTATTGGCAGCAAATTAAATCAAATTGAAAACATGCTCAATAACACAACCAAAATTATCATGCATGACTAATTTAACTTACCAATGCATGTTTCCCTTTCTCTGATGAACCCTATTGTGAAAACCGTAAACAAATAGCAACACCTGCATTAGTTATAGTGTACAAATGATAATCTTACCAAATACATCATTTGTTATACTTACAGTCTGTGGCATATAATGCCCATGGCCTTTTTACATTGAATGAATATTAATCACTTCCTTGTTCCGCCCATTCTCCGCCTTAAACTAAGCTATAGCCGTTCGCAAATCAGTGTCTGTTTGTTGTTTGTTGTTGTGCTTTATTTTCTGAGTCTATACGGGTCAAAGAAGATGAGTTATCACTTCGTATGACGATCGTACCGAATTAACGGATCCAATAAGTGAATGGTTGTCAGCTAGCGCCTGATGATGGTTGTCGCGCCGCCTCCCACGTCGCCGGGCGCGTAAGGATTTTTTTTTTCTAGTCACTCGCATCACCGTTCGGCCTAGTAGTGTATTATAAAGCTTGCCCACATTCGCTTGCTTAACTTCATTCCTTTCACAGGGGCGTATCCAGGATTTCAGCGAGGGGGGTGCTTAAGGTCAGGCCCCATACGAAAAGTGGGGGGGGGGGGGGGGGGCAATTCGCTTCGGGTCCGACACGAAAAGTGGGGGGGCAATTCGCTTCCGGTCCGATACGAAAAGTGTGGGGGGGGGGGGGGGGGGGGGGGGGGTTTGGCACAAAGAAAATACTTTATCAAACGATTGCAATTTTGACCAAGGGGGTGCTCAAGCACTTCACACGCGCGCGCGAATGAACTTAATTGTCGTTTATAATTTTATTCATTCTTTAATTGTATTCATTCTTGAGACGGAGGGGGGTGCCCGAGCCCCCTGAGCCCCCCCCCCCCCCCCCCCCCCCCCCCCCCCTTAAATACGCCACCTGTGTCACGCCCACTCGGCTACACTGCAGGGATGCTACAACTTAGCTCACATAGCACGTGAACATGCACTATGCACTTGCATTGTTACCTGCCACACACCCACCTACTGTATCTTTGCACACACAGACACGCCCACGCCACACACACACACACACACACACACATACACACACACAGACTGGGCTTGTACCACTTGCAGTGACTTTGGGTCTTATTTCTCATATTGTTTTCACAAATCGTATACATGTGCACACACATGCACACATGCATACACCATGCACACACACACACACACACACACACACACACACATACAAACAGACAGACTGGGCTTGTACCACTTGCAGAGACATTGGGTTATTATTTCTCACACTGTTTTCACAAATCGTACATGTGCATGAATAAACCATATCCAGAAATGAGCGGTCAAAGGGAAAGCTAATTAATTCGCGGTTTGCGAATCACCGAATATTCCCGTATATCTTCCCGTAGACATGTATGGGGTCCTTCAATACCAAGCACACCAGATTTTTCTCAGCTTTTGCCAAAGGGGATTGTTAGTACACTACATTTGCCATGATTTTTAGTGGGATCGCAGTATTTTTCCTATTTAAGGCGTCGCTTCCCTAGGATTGTCATAACATTGTCCTCAATGTACACGTAGTCAATGGATGCGTTTTCCATTACAAATTCTATGACCATTTGTGTCAATACCTTTACGATTTGCCAATTTGCCAAAGGAAAAACATGTAGCTAGTACATCGAAGAACTATAATATATATTGAAAATTGGGTCTTTATATTTAAAAATCGGCTTCCATAATTGAAAGAAGGATTCTATATCGAATCGGATTGCTGTCTCCGTCTCGTGCCCTCAAAATCGACTCACGCGCGGGACAATAGCTGTACCAGTTTTATACAGTATGAAATCGGGCCTGAAATCGATTCTGCACGCCTCCTAGCGCTACGTAACAAGGTTTGTTGCTACCAGTTGAGTAGCCTACATATAAATGTACGTTATCGTACCCATACGTTTCGGATCTTTTGTAAACATCGCCGGGCCCATTTCATAATTGTATTGCTGTTAGGCTGTTACGTTGGTAGTTTATCTAAGTAACTGAAGTACAACTACTAGTATAGGTGTGGCCGGAGCTACTATTGGCACCAATAGTAATACGGCTCACGGCTGTTTCGTCCGTGACAATAGGTTTTGTAATTAGATTGAATAAACCGAATTACGGTATTGACAAATATGGCGTACAATAAGCTCATTATAAAACTAACATCTAAAGGAGGCAATTTATGCAAAGCCCGTTACAGTAATGCAAAATCCTATCGATGCTAGCTATAAAACAACCACTTACTAATCCCATACTGCGTATGCGCAAGGAAAAGCACATCGGCTCAATATACACTAACAGTTGCGCATCGCAATACTTATTTACCTGTCTAAAATTCGACGATTTGGTTGCTACTTTTCTCCAAATCCCGCCTTATAAACTCCATGTTAAAAGGTAAGAAGTGAAGTTCAAAGAATGGTTAGTCATGCTATGAATACTACAGGCTCCCACGCGCCCTATATAGGCCATACAACGAAACAAACCACAAACTGTTTCTAATGAATACCGCGTGTAGTAGCTGTAAATTGGAAGACCTATGCCGGGTCTGTGGGTGCAAGCTAAACAAAGGGTGAGGAAGCAGGCGGTATTATCTGCTAAGCTAGAACGCCACACGCGTGCATACAAGTGCACAAGCTTCACTGAGAAATTGCTTCCACTTTGACGTATCCAAAGACTGCCCTGAGATCCACCCACCAATGTTCTGCAGCAAGTGCCAATTGGTGTTAAGGAGGAAGATTGCAGCGCAAAAGGAGAAGCGCACATACAAGTGCTTACTGAAGCTGTATGATTGGTTCAGATGGGTGCAAGGTATGGATAGATCTAGCAATTGTCATATATCTTTTTCTATAAGGATAGATGGCCCAAATACAGGCCATATTCTGGAAACAGTCTTGCATGCTGAAATTGTGGAGCCATTGCCACCAATAATAAATATCGCGCCCCCCCCCCCATACAGCCAGCAGCTAAATCCACCCAGACAATCTCTTTAATGAGTTGGAATGCTCTATCTGTCTGGGTGTGTTCCCCATGTGACAGGCTAGTATGTGCCACTTGCAATTGACTGGTGGAATCCACCTATATAGCTATCTGCAGCATGCTGTCCCTGCTGTCACTCCACTGCACCCTTGGAGTGCAAGGATGTCAATTCCACTTCTAGCTTGATTCAGCAACTCCTGCAAAATGTTATGGTGGCATGTGGCACATGCAAGAGCAGCATGAAAGCAATCAGCTACGCCTCACATTGTTACGGCACTACTGACAGGAAATGCAACTTGTTAGTAAAGTCCTGCATGCACCAGATGCTAAATGCTAATATGCAGATTCCAACAGGAGGGACAGTAAGTGTAAATGAAATTTAACACTGATCTGTCATATACAACCTTTGAAGATGGTTTGCATATCCACACCACGAGCACCACTCTCTGAGCTCACCACATATGCTGTGTTCATGAGCTTCAGATGACACGATCCATGCTGAGTGCTGGTGCTGAGGATGCTGATATCTTGTTTGAGGATGAACTGAGTGAGGAAAGGAAAGAAAAGTTACTCCATGATGCAGGGATCACTATTAACATTCCACTGAAGCAAGCTAGGACTTGCCATCAAATCCATGCTTGGAATCCCGTGGATTCTTAACAGGTTAGCCACATCCATGCAGCAGCAAATTAAAGGAGTATGTGCGTAGATAACCATAACTTTCCCTTAACTTCCTTACAGGTGGTTGAAGCAAGCTGGGGTAGGACAGCACATTTGGGGGTATGAAAAGAACTGTAAAAATGCATCTCCTGAAGGATCACATGGTGAAGTGCATGGATGTCAACACACCAAGCAGGCTGTGGCTTAATGGGAGAGCAGGGAGCTGAATCAATTCATGCAAAATTTAAACTAAAGCTAAAAAGCATAATGAAGGAGCACTGCTTCAATGTCCCACACCATATGGATCAACTGCAGTACCGCGGCCAGTGACAAGGACAAGGAAAAAGATTAAAACATGAATATTAAATCCAAATGGCGGCGCAGTTTGACATATTCAGCGGACAAAATACTTACTCACGAGCGCGCGTGGGAGCCTAACGACAACAAAAACAACTGAAACAACCTCTTCACCTCCTATGACAATATTTTAGTAACAAACAATAAGGCGGGATTTGTCACAAACCCGTGCGATTCGTGAGTACCCACGCTGTACCATTAATCTTTGAACCGGATGGCTCTTTTTAGAATAAATAGACAGGCAATGAAATTGGTATCATTGTGTTTCAAATGCTTCGCTGCACATAGCTGTGCCATCAAATTGTAGATATTGTGAAAGGTGTGCTTTAAAAATCCTGCTTTCAGGATTACATGTGTTGCTAGGGAGTTAATTAGTCATGTTGCTAGGTAATTAACATTCATAGTGGGTGTGGGCCTAATGTCCACGTTTCAATGCAGCCGTGGGCTACATGCATGTGTTTTAATTCTAGAAAATGCGCACCGATTTATCGAGTATCAAAGAAGCTGATAGCAGCGTCAACGGCGTGGTAGCGTATTTTATTCTGCTGTCTGGCGCTGCGTTGCAACATCCACCACCAGCAAAACGCCGTTGCAATCTTTCAGGTGAAATGCATGTGCAAGGCAATGACTTACGTAGGCCTAGGCATTGCAACTTGGTAATTGCAATAATGTCAGTCATTTCTTACCCTGCACTGCATGCTTTGTGTTTTATTGTAATATTTAGCTACCTTGCGTACTTACATGTATATTCAGTTACCGCTGTGAAGGCACCGTAGCTAGTGTACTCATGTGAAGGCACCATAGTTATAAGGTGTGACTATTTACAAATGGTTTATTGTGTCAGTGTGGTATGTAGCAGGCTTTGTCAATGTAATGTATGCACATGTGCATATGGACATATGTAGAAAGTTGGCAACGGACTCAAACGTGAATGTTGTGCATGTGTTGTCGACTGCATCACAGTGAAACTTATTAGTGAACAATTTGAAATAAATCACAAGATGACCGCCAATGCATGGGCGATTACTCGATATGACACAACACGCAAGCACTAAAACGCATCACACAGATCAAACAAACTGTCAGACATTCTCTGCAACCATTCTCTGCTACATGTACCAATGTAAAGGTCTTGTTGATAACAATGAATACAATAGTTCAAGGGATGGTATACAAATAGTGCATGCTCATACAAGTATGCATATCTGTGTATGTGTAAACAATTAATTTTTTGTATGTTTGTATTGTATGTGTGTATGTGTGTTACATATGGACAACATTTCAACAGCCCTTTGCTGCGGCAGAACACACATGGCTGAGTTATCTTGGTGCCTGAATACCACAAATGCAACAGTGAAAAATGTGAAGCCAGAACAGAGTAAGGCTGTTTGTGTATGTGTGTGTGCATTACCAGTGTGGTAAGGGAGTGGCTCAAACATGGCACTGATCTTGGTGAACACACACACACACACACACACACACACACACACAAACACACACACACACCACACACACACAGGATGTGATTTTGTGGTCAATTAGTTATGGCATGTGCAAATGGGAGGGGCTGTGTTTGTGTGTGTTGCCTACAAATACACATGCATGTACAAACATGAGGCTTCTGTAACTTCTACTGTAGACAACTAAAACATATCTAGCAAATTAACCCTCCTTTCCCCCCTGATCTTGGTGATAGACACACACACGCACACACGCACACACACACACATACACACACACACACACACACACACACACACAAGCACACACAAGTACATACATGTACAAGCACACACACATATACACACAGTTTGGGGTGTGTATTGTGGGCGGGTCGATGTTACAGGGGGTCACGTGATATACTCTGCTGTGTAGTGTTGTTGCTGATGTGCTGATATCTTTGGGCAACCAAGTCCCCCTTGACTACGCGCCATACGCGAAACACACGTGTACGAAGCTTCTAAAATCACTAAAACATCCATAGAAAAGCAGGCCTTCATTCCATATTAGTGATTTGGTGCTTATTGTGTAGTGTAGTGCTATTGTGCAGTGCCTCTAATACGGTGCTGTGCCTGTGACATAGTGCTATGGTGCAGTGCTTGTGAAATAGTCATGGTGCAGTGACTGTGAAGGGGTGCTAAGGTCAGTGGTGTACAGTTGTGGGAAGCATGGGGTCCATTGCCACATTCTTATTTTTGTCAAAGTGGGGGCATTGCCCCCCCCCCCCCCCCCACCTTTCAATATCATCCTATGTGCTTGATGGTGCTGTATAGCCATGGTGCTGTGCTTGTGAAGTACATGTAGCTATGGGTCTGTGCTTTTGAAGAAAGTTTGGTGTAGTTGAATGTGAACACTAAGCTTACATGTACATGTATTACCATTCAGCTGCTAGCCTTATGTAAACTTTCCAGTGGCCCAGTCCTGCCATACACAAGTAGCAATAATATTCACTGCCACCATATGCAAGTCTTCAAAGCTTAGAAGTATCAAGGGCATTGGAAAGTTTTCTATTGCTTTGCACTTTTCAACACACACATGCACACACACATACACACATATGCACACATGCACACGTGTATACATACATACACACATGCACACACAATCAGTATGTACCGGTACAGAAATGGTGTGGGAACAAGTGTACGAAAAGAAAAGGTAAAAATTTATTAATGTAACGTGAAATTTTTATAGTAATAAAATTATAACCTTACAAGCCTGATTTTGCTGGATGCTGTCCCATTGGTACGTAAGATAAATATAATATTCATTTGTGCAGCTCAGAGGTCAACAACAAAAGGGCATTGTTTGCTATGTAAACTGAGGTTATCCTAAGCTATTGAGCTAGTACCAAGCAAACACTATTGACGTACATGTAGTACCTACATGTGCATGTATGTGGCATGGGCCTTTTGTGCCTGATGCCATAAACTTTACAATCAAGTACATGTACATGATGGGAGGGGGGTGGAGTGTGCTTTGGACCTCATGCAAAACTTTTGGTTAGTGGTAGAGGCATTTACGTCTGATGTATAAAGTCCTGGTACTTTTTTTCTAGGGTTCAATATCAAGAGTTGTGTTAAAAGTTTGTTTGGGACTGTTTCTATGGAGATGAGGCGAAATATTACTCGAGGACACTCCTGTATCTGGTTTTGTACTGGGGAAGAGCAGCACCAGGAACCCAATGCTGAGACTGACCATCCGGAGTGTTCAACACCTCCAGGGATATCCACCTTAGGCTCAACAAATTTACTTAATACCCCTACGTTCCACAGTACTCAGCTGGCATGCCAAGAAAACCAGATGGGCAGGTGTGTTGAGTGTACCAAAGGCAGGCAGTTCTAGCAATGGAGGCCTACAAATAATGCTGCCACTGTTCCACTCACCCCTCTTCCACTTCAAAGTTGGGACGCCACTCGCATCTAAGAACTTCCGCTCCACCTTCCTATCCCTGGTATGGTGGAGCAATGTGGCTACAATCCAGCCAAATACAACACTCGCATTGGTGCAGCCACTTACAGTAACTGCTGACACCATTCAGAAGTACATATGGTGCAGCCACACTCATTGTTAGTAATAGCAATAGCAGAAGAGGACAAATTGTGTATGTTTTTTAAATGCGCATTACATGTTTGCACTAACCACACAACACTGTGCAGAGACAGGGGAGGGGTTTGGGCCTGTGCCAGCAAGCATTGGCATAACATAGAAGGGGGGGGGGGGGGGGGGGGGGGGGGTGTATAGTATGCTTGTAACCTGATGCAGAGGCTTTGGCCTAGTGATAGACTGATCAGCGCTACAGAGTTTACACAAAACTTTTCTTTAAAAGAAAAAAAAATGAAAGCATTGCTATTCCATTGAAGCCCCACGAAGGTGATTTGCATTAAAATTAAAGCGCTTTACGTGTGGTTACTGACTCTGGCCTGGCCATACACATGTATGCAGACAAAGATTCAAAATACGGCACGTGCAGATTTGATGTTAATCGATCTAGGTAGGGCTGAAATGCCTACGTAGGTCGCAACTGTACTGAAAAGTGCCATTTGCAAATATCTATGTTTTGTATCAGTGCACGTGCCTATTAGCCTTCGCGCTTCATTCATCGAGCTGCAAGCAGGCTAAACGAACACGATAAGGAAAACACTATATAGGTCCATGACGATCGACATCATAGTGTCCCTCTTGGCAGTCGAGACCTATGGTACTAGTCTGGGACTATCGTACTTTTGTATCAGGCCAGGGCTCTCCCTCGCTCTTTCGTATCGAAACGCTCTCGGCCTCCCCCCCCCCGCCCCCACATTGTCCGGTTATTAACAGCCTATTTGTATAGTTAAGTTCTATCTTCAGCGCACAGCCCTATGCGGCCATACATTTTGTGGACAAAAGGCATACCGATAGAAATATTGAAAAGGTGGCGTAATGCCTTAGCAACCACCCTTGACAACCGACAACCTTACAAACTTTGCACTACATGTTAACATGTTTGCACCTGTCGCCATTTAAAAGCCATACAATGAATGAAGTACCTTTGTTCTATTTGTAGCCAAAGTCACATGGCCTAGTTTTCTTTCCACAACTTCATACAAGCGGCCATTTTTGGACGAACGCATGGACTTCAACGTACTTTTTGGACCCCGTAGACAAATTCTGCTCCCCAGTTGGAAGCACAGAACAAAAGGAGACAGAAGGTACTTACAACGTATAGCATGGAACTGTAGCCATACTTTTTCTTCGCGATGGTATACGCGTGTGAAGTATACTGTGGTTTGAGCCGCCGTGTTCGCTAGTACTATACGTATTACTGATATCATGATAGCACGAAAAGGGGTAAAATGCTTATGCTGACTACCTACGATTTTGCTCGTTTGTTTGGCGGTGGAATAGATTCCACAATCCTGGGTGAAATGGATAGGCTGTGCTCTTTAACAATAGAGAGGAGCCTGTCTACCTTGTTGTGGATACATTGATAAGTTCTCTGAAGGGTGTTAAATCGGGCATGGATAGACCTGTTCGCCTAGTAGACCAAAGCCTGTACCCGTCCGTCTTGCCCAAGGGACAGTGTGATCTTCTAATAGGTGCATTTTTAAAGTTAGGGATGAACTTGGGAATGAGATATTACATGTTCTGTGGGTGAGATGGGGATAATTATTGTTCTGGTACTTGGAAGGTGACTTTTAACTCATCAATGAACAGCTGGTCGTAGATACTGTGGCACCTCCCAAGGAGGGAGAATACAGTTGTGAACTTCTCAGCTGTTGCCGATACTGTGTCAACTAGAGTTGGGCACTTCTCATGTGCCACTTGTATCATGGAAGAGCACATGATGGAGATGTTTGATGGCTAGTGGTGATGGGAAAGGTAAACTGTATGGGGATGTCATATAATATTGTGAGTACCTTAAGGACCTTGTGTATGTGATTCCCCACAAACACTCCACCGAAGTACTGCCGTTGTTTCACTTTGAAAGACTGTATCTAGCCCTTGAACAAAGGGTCCTTCATGCTTGTTAAAACCCTTCTCAACTGCATTACTTTAATGTGTGCAAAGTCGTTTTTCATCTTATTGATTTCTGTCTTACCATTTGTTGCACAGATTGCTTCTTCTCGTTCACCTGTTTGATGAAGTTATTCGTGATGGAGTCATCCTTCCCCAAACAAACAGCAACATAGGTCATTACTTCCTCCAAATCTGCAATTTCATCTTTGCATTCTGCATACTTGGCCTTCAGCATCTGCAGCTTGTGCAGCTCCACACAGTAAGCCGAAAAGCTTGATGTGCTATTGGTTGGCTGGTTTATGAAGACCAATTGCATGTCATAGCTGTGACAGGAAGGACTTATAAGGTGTAGCGGCCTAGGTTATGTAATAGAAAAGGGAGGGGCACAGAGGGTGTGGGAGGGGGCTATGCCCCCTCCTGCCCAGCAAGGGCAGCCCATGGCATTCCTATGCCTGCTTTGAGAGCTAAGGCTTGTGTTGCTCCAATATGGCTTATTATTCCGGCTTGCTTCAGTAGCAGCTCCCTCTCAGCACTATCAAGGTAGTCTAACTCATTTCTTAGAAGCACAGATGTCTTCCCCTAGCCATAATCTACCGAACATTACTCATTTCAGTGCACCTTCTTTTCAATGTTTTCCTAGAGGCAGATTCTGAAGATTTGTGTGGCCTTGTTATTTGCACGAATGTCTTGGGCTAATGGGTAGATTTTTTGGGTGTATTATACATAACTCAGTACTGTTTTGCTTACCAAACCATCTGTAGGGATGGAGATGGTCTTGTCAGGACTTGTGGCAGCAAGCTTGCTTAGCACTTGTGATGCCATCTTCACTTCGTCCTTGGTAGGTTTCGCATCACAATCATGGATGTTGTAATCACCAATACGTATGTTCTTCTTACAGGAAGAACACTCAACGTGTATGTCCTGCAGGAGTACCATGATGATTGGCGGTGCTGGTTTCAGTGCTGATGGCAATAAAGGTGCATCCACGAAAGGACATTTCACGTTGCTACAACTGAAGACTTCAAGCCACCTGACCATACATGTGGTGCACACCAGTGCCCTACATGGTAGCTCCAATGGCTGGCACAGGAGCTCCAGACAGATCAGGTGATCCAGTATAGCTGAATTGTTCAAGGTGCTAAGTGGCATATCAGGTGGGTGGTGTGGTGGTGCAATTCCTTTGATGGTTGCAATAATAATATCAGCTGTTGTTGGACGACCTGGTGGTGTTGGCTTAGTACCTCTTTTGGGATAACTTACCTATGCATTAAGAAAACATGCATGTAGTACAGACCCACAATTGTGTTGATATTGATACCATGCATCTGTCTTCAGCATGAACCTCCCACTCAGTGATTGTTGTTGAGCTGTAGCAAGTCATTGGTCTGTCCATGATCTGCTTACATGAGTAGCATAACGACACAGGGTGGATATCAGGGAGGTCATTGTTAATATCAATGCTAAAGGCTCTAAAGAGACATTCTTTGAACTCTGAACATTGATAGAATGCCCTCCTTTTCTTCCCTTTAGCCACCAAAAGGCTTCCACAGACTCTGCAACGTTTCTGGAGCTGGTCTCTGTGGAGTTCCATCTAGGGCTATGTGACCGAACAAAGCAACTACAGCCGCATTATTCATAGCAAAGCAAAACCGCTTATTTGTGTGTTTAAAAAAAGTATGGCTGCATCTGAATGGTGCTTCTGTATAACTCAATGTGTGTAGTTCACGGTGCGGCATACTGACCTTCTTGAGAATTTGTCTGTGCTTGGTGTTTTCAACCAAAAGTTACCCCTCTCCCTTACGATATCCGTATAAAAATTGGCTGCGCGTTATTCAGAATTGCGAAACTACGAATGCGCATATGGTATCGTCTCTACTACGATGGTACCCCAGTTAAATGGAAGGGATAAACAAGCTTGTGATGGTAAAATGAGCAAAGATACAGCTCTCTAAGTAAGTGCTATTTTAATGAGGCCATGGCGCAACAAGCCGCAATGGATTTTTTTTGTTTACGGTATGGTCTAATGGATCCTTTTGTCCAGCCGCATAGGCTGTGTCAGCTAAATTAACTTACTGTGCATATATTTATTCACCATTTTGTTCAATAAATATCAATATTAGTTGAAGAATTCTGGCGGATGACGCAAGGCATTACGCAATGACATATTATGATGAATAAATTATGCGCGGTATAAATTAATTTTTTGTCTTGATTTTAGTTCAAGAATGGTTAATGGAATAATTTTTTTAAGTACATATGTCATGATCAGACCGATTTATAGGACATTTTACAAGTGTTTAAAATTCAATTTGAAATAAAAAGCAAGATGACCGCCTATGTATGGGCCATTTCTGGATATGATATTTGGAGTGCATGACTAATTGGTTTCACTGGAGTGAGTATATACTCGCGTCAGTGGTTGCTTGTTATCTATATATATCGATCGCCTCGGAAAGGCCCAATTCGTAACGATTCTTAACGTGATGATTAATTGGCAATTAATTGAGGGAGAAAACTACAAACTCAATTCGGCTCATTATATTGCATGCACACATGGATTACAATATGCAAAATGAGATGCATAAATAATGGCTGCCGTTTAAAGCGGTCTAACGGCCAGTACCGCTGATTGCATCAAAGAATTCTTGTCAATCCAACTTTTCCACTGGATTCCCTTGCCACTCAAATCGTAGGCTTGGTTCTGGTAAACGCCGTTGAGATTGGCATCGTAGCAGCTCTTGAACCACCATCCTGACGAGTAAACTTGGGCGCAGTTTGTTAGGAGCGAAGCGTCGTTGTCTTTATCGGGGGTAGAGAAGCTCTGGCCGTTGTGAACTGCAAAAGAGTCGCCGACAGTGGAAGATGCCTCGTACCCAGACACCTGTAACTGGTAATTTAGCGGCCATTCGGGAGCTAGGCTGAACTGACTGTACTTTGCGAACACGGTGACATCGCTACAACCGAAGCATGACAGCCCAACATACAGTTCCATGTTGACGTCATTTGTGAGCAACACGATGTTGTCCAAGCCGAGCCAGAAATTGCCTTTCAAGTTTCCGAAACCCATCTTGTAGTCCACCCAGTCGCGATTGAAGTTTACGGTGCCGTCAACTCGACGCTGGATAACGGTCCATCCTCCCTGCAGCGACATGTCGCAGTAAACCACTATGTTGCGCGTCGGGGTGGCAGAGTTGGAGGAACGAGGCATAATGTTGTACAGGCCGCTCGTTCTGAAGCCGTCGTCATACAGCTGCTTGCAGTTTCTCGCTGGCATGACTGCAAAGAGGAAAATGAAAATATGGCAGCTTCCTGTGTTGGCGCATCCATCAACTTACAATTAACGTTCAGTATATCTGTAGTTTGGTTCGGTGACAGACCCATAACGAGATCTATTGGTAGGGAACGGGTTTGTTCACTTTCGCATGCGATAAGGATGAAGAGGAAGAAAATTTTCTGCATCTCTGGCACTGCTTGGCTTTCCAGCCATTTATTGATATTCCGATGCTTCTACATTCTTATATACACACACCGCATTTTCACAGCTCCCACGCATCTGGAAGTCGGTGCGGTACAGTGATCTAAATTAGATATCAGTACTGGGCATGGTATAATGTATTGTGCATTAATTGGAGAACATGAAGTGGTTTTACAAAACCGTGGAGCTCAAGCAGCGTTCTGTATCAAGCATTAAGTTTTCCATGAAAGGCGCATGCAGCTGTCCTTCTTAAATGTCAGGCCGCGTCTGTTTTCCACGCGCGTTGCCATTTGCATGCATGCAGGCTGTGAGTCAGGTACAATCATAGTTTGGACTTAGCGTGCCGTAAGGTGGGGCGGCCGCTAAGATCGGGCCACCCCCGACGATTACATTAACGCACCAAGGTACGAATACAAACCGCACGCTCTCCCTACTTCTACACTTCACTTATTGTTTCGTGACAGTCGTACCCTAAATACCTATATGACTATATGGGATAGTTTCCGCGAAAATTGCCCCACGGTTAAAATGTTATAAAAATGCATCGCGTTTGAATCGCTACAGCTTCCCAACGGAAAACGCTATCGACTTCCTATTTTCAACACTTCATAGTGAAATGGTGTAGTATGAAGTGTTGAAAATAGAAAGTCGATAGCGTTATCCGTTGGGAAGTTATAGCGATTCAAACGCGATGCATTTTTATAACATTTTAACCGTGGGGCAATTTTCGCGGAAACTGTCCCATATACTTACCATAAGCAGTCACAAAGATGACCTCATTCCCTGCACGTCGCGCGCTCAAATAAGCTTGGCCCCGATTAGTGAGGGCCTTAATTGATCCTAGCATGGGTATTAATGACGTATGTACTCAAAGGCTCGCCACTACTCGATCAGCACTTGGCTACAGAGCCTAACTACATTACATATTATAAAAATACACAGCACACACGGAAAATACAACTGAAATAACTAAACTCTATGACTACCAATTCAATCTATATATAAGTGAGAAAAATGCAACGGTCGATCAAAGTTTGCCTACAATGGACTAGCTGCGGGTGAAAGGCTTATTTTTAAAGGGGCCATTCCGAGAATCGATGAATTTTAAAATGCAATCGTGGCCTCACGTAAAGACGCAATTTGTCAAGGCTTTTGATGTGACCAGAGATACACGTATATTGGCAAGTACCTATATAATAAGTGAGGACAGGGAGAATACTGCATTAACAACTCAATTCGACTCGTTTCAGTTATGCCATTGGATTAACAGGACACCTGCCAGTTTTCAAAGAATGATGGTTCTGTGTTCGATCATATACCGCGGTATTGTCATCCAATAAAGATGCAATATAGCATATCTTGGTAACTTGATGATGCGATATAACTGCATGCATGGAGAGAGCATGCATCTATAACATCTAGAAACTGAAGAGACACTGATAAATTATTCATTAACCCCTTCTCTGCCAAGCTCCAGTTTTACGTCTGCCATGCATGCCACTGAGGTGCTTTTTTTATCAGGCCTATATGGTATAATCATATTTGCGAAATTGAAGGAGTTGTTGTGCCACAGAATTATAAGGAACTGCCAAGAGATCGTATTCATGTATAAGAATGGTGAGATCTAGATGCCATTAAATGAGTTCAGTTGCGCGCATATGTATACCGGTATATACATAGGCAACGAAATGGCATGTGAAGAACAGCAAAATACATGCGAACATTACATGTATGCACAATAAAACATCAAAACTAAAGAGGCATTAATAATGTCTGCTGCATGGTTCGCGCCGTAATTTTAAGTGGTCTAACGGCTAGTACCGCTGACTGCATCAAAGCATCCTTGCCAGGCCCTTTTCGTCACTCGGATATTTCCGTAAAAGATGTGAATCAACATGGCGGACGTGTATTAATTTATATTGTGTGACACTGACGTATGTTAGATTACGGAGCGGTCACATGACACAGGAAAAGGGCCTATTCCATTGGATTCCCTAGTCACTCAAATATAGGCTTGATTTTAGTAAACGCCATTAATATTGGCATCGTAGCAGCTCTTGAACCACCATCCTGACGAGTAAACTTGGGCGCAGTTTGTTAGGAGCGAAGCGTCGTTGTCTTTATTGGGGGTAGAGAAGCTCTGGCCGTTGTGAATTGCAAAAGAATCGCCAACAGTGGAAGATGCTTCGTACCCAGACGTACACTTTTAGTTGGTAATTTAGCGACCATTCGGGAGCTAGGCTGAACTGACTGTACTTTGCATACAGTTTGTGGTGCATATTCTGCTCTCAAACAGGCCTGGGCTGAGGAATCTCGACCGCGACACGCAGGAAGGCTAGTGCTTTGGCTGAGTCTGTTCGAAGTAAAGTGCACGTCTTGGACCTTGCCAAGGTGACTTACACCCCCGGAGCACTTACTGCTTACCCAGCTGGAAAGGGAAGAGATGAAGTCTCGTCTATTATAAAATATTGTGCGTTAATTAGTTTTTACAAAGCCATGCAGCTCAAACAGCGTCCCCCTCACGCATTTAAGTTTTTCAAGCAAGGCACAGTTGTCCTTCTTTATTCAATGTCAGATTCGTATCAGTTCTTCACGCGCGTGTCTATTGACACATACACATACACACACACATACACATATACACAAACACCTACACATACAGACAGGCAAGACGCAGGCACACAGACAGGAAAGACGCAGGCACACAGACAGGCAAGAAGCAGGCACACAGACAGGCAAGACGCAGGCACACAGACAGGCAAGGTTACATAATAACGGTACTCATGTGTAACCTTAGTTGAGACTCTCCTCAGTGAGGACAGACAGTGCAGGCCAATGGAGACGGGTGATAGGGTGCTCTCACATTAGGTTCAACAAGAGTAGACTAAGGCAGGCCCATTGTGAAGCACATCTCTGGTGAGGTCATTCACATGGCAGTTGTTTACAACTAATTAACGTGTGCTGTTGAATTTCAAAGATTTGCATGCATGTAAAAATACATCCATACCTTGTGAGTTCAATATGCATGCAACCATTTACAGAGCAAGCATCCTTGACTCCCAAGGTGATGGATTTCACAAACAGATTCCCTTCCCAGCGTACACAACATCTGTCTAGATAGCTCCTCCTCCCCTTCTATACTATATGATATAAATAGCACTGTTGCTGGGATTTGGAGGGGGTGGAGTGTGTGGATGTGTACATGGGGACTTTCTATTGTATGCTACAGTAAAATATTATGTGTACCTTATACTTAGGACACAAGTAGGCTAACATAACAGAGGAATCCAGCATGTGTTGTTCACATCTGCTGGGTTGTGATCATATCATGGTGCAACATCAGCTGGGCAAAGGCAGTCCCCTTGTTGCCAGGCCATTCTTGGCTGTTGTGTGTTTGATGTGGCCTGTTATTCAGTTGCAGGTGGTCATTGTTGCTGACTTGTTGCATTGCGCTGCATTGAGGGTGGGGGGTGGGGGGGGGGATGTGTGTGATGTAATTTTCCAACACCTTGCAAGTGGATCGACTTCAACTGAATCTCAGGGCCAATCCTTCAACTTTGACTGGGCCAGTTAATTTTAAAACCTTTCATTATAAGCCTTAGGCCTTCATGTAGTATTAATACTCTCTGTCATTATTTATTGAGGTGGTTTGAGATTTGAAACCAAGTACCTTTTGGATGTTGATTTGTGCATATTTATGCATGTCTGAAATGGTTTGCTGGCATCACTCCAAAAATATTGTCTGGCATTTTTATTTTTATTTTTTTAAACGTACATTGCAGTTGCAGTTTTTAAATCTAATTTGTTTAGTTCACCACTAATCGCTCAACCCTTTGTACATATTGAGCTCACTTTAGTCATTCATGCGGTCAGCAATGCTAAACTGTCCTCTCTCCCAAATCACATTATTGCCTCACATTAGTGACATTAGTGCTAACACATCCCAGTTGC
>JABACO010000018.1:5619527-5687027 GCA_013339895.1 Ephydatia muelleri
CATAATTCAGATCCCAACATCCCAACTCTCACTAGCAGGAAAGACCTCGAGCGCTTCTCCCTGCCCCCAAGACTTGGGTCTTGGCATAACCATACCTACCGAACTCTCAGCCAACAAGTCGAATTCAATCACAAAACCTTAATGCAGTCTAATCATAAGCAAAGGACACCCAATATCAACATTCACGACTGAGGCTCAGATCCCAGACCAAAAATCAAGTCGACCAATCCAAATGGCAGTGAAGTCAAGAGCTTGCATCCAATCTACAGCCGAAACTACCCAAGTCTGTACAAAGATCCATGGTTCTCTCACAGGAGAAAAGTGCCACTAGCTGGCTCATGACCCTGCCGATCTCAGAACATGGTTTCACACACTGTTCAAATGCCTTTTGTGACACAATACACGGTGGCTTAAGAATAGGGGCTATGTATAGACATTAGTAAATCAGGTAAATTAATTATGCACTGTATTTAGCCTCATAAACCATGGTGATAATTATTATATTCATGGTAAATATATAAACCACTATATTCAAGATTCATGTGAATATCAATATCCTGAATAATGTGTATTGTGTATTGCGCGGGCAACTATATATAGGTTGCTTGGTAACCATCGTTTAGGCAGATGATATATTTGTGACTGTATTGTTAATTTATTCCGTCCAGTTCAGCTCTAACCTGTCATCACGGTACAGTATATGTAATGGTGATATCAGTATTAAAATGGCCGCTGAGTGAACCTTGATGACTAAAAATGTACTTTGGACACCTATTAAAAACAGGATGTAAAAGGCTAAAATACAGTCAAAAGTCTTCAGTGATGATTTTATGACATGCACAAATTCTGGAAAACTTAACTTCTTTCACCAATACGCAGAAAAAAATGACAAAAGGTCATGAAAAAACACTGCTTTGTTTAAGATTTCTAGTACTTATCTATAAAATGCAGTTACTTTGAATGTGGACACTACTAATGAGGACTAAAAAATTTGTATTAAAGTTCAGAACGATATAAGGGCAAAATGCATTTGATCTCCCTGAATTCTGGAATATCAATATATGCATTTAATACTTATAGAGAACAAATAGTGTAAGTCACTCCATACATTTCAATGAGCGCGTGCGCGGAAAATTAACGGACGTTTGCAATTACGCGTCAGGAATACGTAATGAGCGTCCGAAATTGCTGGCAATGTCACTGCACTGATGTGTATAGAGGAGTTGCATGTGACGGTCGCGCGCGTCTTACATCACTACGTATGTTACTATAAATATGCGCTGCGTGGGTACGAGATAAACAATAACCGGACGGGAACAATAGAAGGGCGGCAGCATTCGCTCACGTGGTACATATTATAGCGTGCCGTATACATAAATAGCAGCATACATATGATGTAACTAAACAATGCAAGGCGCGCGTGACGTCAATGCAACTCCTCTATTGGGGTCACTTACGGTGGCCGCGCCCCTAGACACTTGCGGCCCGCGCACTATTGAAGTTTGGCACAGCGCACTTATGAGGTTTCACTTGCATCATGCACCGCGCACTAATTGAGGTTTGCAATCGCGCACTAATTGAGGTTTGCAATCGCGCACTAAATTGAGATTTGCACAGCGCACTGCTATGGCATGTGTGATTTGTTACCTTTTCTTTTAATTAAAGCGCAGTCCACTCTAACGAATCCCTTCTTGTTCTTATGATGACGCAAAACAATCCAGAGATTGCGAGTAAATAACCTAAATAAGCAAATATCACGGCAACGGTCTTATGTTGCCTCCAATACCGCACGATAAGTCCTGTATGTATGCGTACGGATTAGTCGTAGTACTACAACAAGCCCGCGTGATCCTCTGGATCGTTTTGCGGCATCATACGAAAAAGAAAGGAGTGGACGTACTGCGCTTTAATTTAAAAAAAGGTGACGTAACCTAACAAATCAGACATCCCCGCGCTGTGCAAACCTCGATTAGTGCGCGGTGCAAACCTCGATTAGTGCGTGGTGCAAACCTCGATTAGTGCGCGATGCAAACCTCAACTAGTGTGCGGTGCATGATGCAACCTCAAAAAGTGCGCGGTGTAAACTTCAATTAGTGGCGCGGCGCAAGTGTCTCAGCGCGCGACCAACATGGGCCATCGTAGGTCACCTCCCTCTTGCACCTGACACGTGTTCACGTTCAATAGTGTCAGGATCAAGGGTAATACCGGTTTGAGCTGTTGTGGTTGTAACACTTTACCTTGCTGCAGTTAAGAATCCTGAACCACTGAATTAGACCATTGGTGCAAAATAGTACTCTGCATGGTAGCTCCAAAGATATAAGCAGATGGGATATTGCATTGGCTCTGTGATGGCCGGGTTGTTGTGGCTGATGATATTGCGTGGGTGGGGTAATCTCAGTCCTTATTCCTCAGAATATCACAATAATTGCCAACACTGAAAAATTACACTAATTTAAAGTTCTTTGTGATCACGGCTTATTGTAATTGAAGCCTTATCGTGAAGAACTTAGTGTCAAAGGCATTGGCATTATTGCGGTAAGTTTAATACTCTGCCAGCAACATAGCGGTCAATTCGAAATAGCACAAGATGGAATGATTGAGGTTCTCAGAACTTGCAATTGCGCTAATAGGTTCTCAGAACACTATTTGGCTGCAGAAGTGTTTGGGGATGCATGGGACAATAAAGCCATCAATGTAAAAAATAGCCACACAACTATCCCAACCTCTAAAAGAGGTTGTGGCCTATCGCTCAGCCTCACCATCATGGGGCTAAATGCCAGGGCATTTTGGCCCAGCAGATGAGTCCCATCTGTGTATGAAGGAACACTCACACTATGTAGCTGCAATCCCACAGTAAACGATACGCGCCGTACCCATTTTTGTGTACTTTATTGGTTGTAAAAAAAAAAAAAAAAAAAAAAAAAAAAACTGTGGCTACAACCACTACTAGCATCAAATAGTACCTTCAGTTTCCTTTACGAATCAGCTATGTTTTCAGCTTTTGATTGTCCAGCTCGTAGAGAATCGCTTCTGCGCCGAAGAGGTGCGGAGAGACTAACCCGCTTTCATGGCCCGTAGCTTTCCCTAGCTATTAAACTACGCCACGTGGTGTAGTGCAAATGTAAAAAAGATGTTCCCTCTGTTTGTACGGTATTAAAATGGGGATTTGCACTTCCCGCTGTTTTTGTGTAAGCTCACGTTCTACAGTGGAAATCATGTCCTTAACATTTTTTGGGTGTGTTTAATTTACTGTTAATTTGAATTTTTTAAAAATTAACAGTAATGCAGTATTGCAAATCTGACAACACAGTGTTATTGACCAAACATTTGTAAACAAGTACTGGAAATAAGGAAGTATCACGTGATTGACATGTCTTTTGATTTTTAGTGTCCCAGTCCGGATTTATAGCATATCTCTCAGATCTGAGGCAAGCGGATGATCACAAATTTGGTATATAAGAGAATAACAAAACTGCCCAACGTTTGGCTGAATCATATTTCAAACCCGGGAAATACTTTTGGTTTTTTCATGCGAGACACGTTTGTCCAGGTCGAAATGTGTTTAGCATGCCTTTTAGCACAGTGCGCGTTATATGCGACAGTAAATCGATTTTTATATCGAGGGATGGTGACTGCATCATAGAAACCCATGTTTACGACGCAACAGTTAATTTTACTATCGAAATTCTGGTTGCAAACGCTGAGGCTTAAAAAGCACACCATTTTCCTGTGAATTTCATTAAAATTGTGACGTTATTGTTTGCAGTTTCATAATATTATGGCTGAGACCGGGAACGGTTTCAATTGCGAAAACGGTTCTTTTAAGAACCAAACATCAACCAGCGAAGAAAGGCAGCGAGCAAGTAAAGAGGCAAATCATATTTGGGCACGTTGAAGTGAAGAAAGGCTCCAAGAGGTAATCCCGAAGCTGCCGCTTTGAAGCGGGTGATCGGTCAGCGAAGCAAGTTCCTCAAAGAGCAGAAGGACGAATGCTAGTATCGCAGAGAGTGCAGCCAAGGAATTGGAGTCCCTCGCTGTACACATGCCAAATGTGTCCGATAGGGATGCAAGAGCGCTTGCATTACGAATGTACTACATAGAGGTGTTCAACGGAATGTCTCCCACTGATGCCTGAATCAGATGTTATTGTGGGTATGGGTTGAACTGTGGGCAAAAAAGTTTAAGGACGATTTCTACTGTAAAGGTCTTCGGTTGCCACGGACGTTGCTAAGGGCATGACATAATCATTTCATTAATGTGGGCCCGCCAAACAACAGTGAACCCGCGACAGAGTTAATTAATTGTTAGATTTACGCAGCTTCCAGTCAGTCTCAGTTGGTATTTTCCCAGTACTGTAATCTCTATAGCTCAGTTTTCAAATTCCTAGCGCTCCTGCATGCTCATAAATGCAACCGTTGTCGCGGTATATATAGGCATGCAACCGAATCCGATTCAGTTGAACATAATACATTTTTAGCAGGTGCATATTAATTCTACTCCACATGCCACTTCATCTTGGTTCCAGGCGTGCACACTGATCTAGAAGCTCTACTACAGAGCCATCCTCCTTACATACTGATCTCTGATAAAGCTAATTCAGATACAGTACTTAGCAGCATATAAAGCTATCATGACACAGAATGGTACTCGAGTGAATTGTGAGGAATATGTGGAACTTTCTCTATACCACATGAACAGGTAAAATGGAGGGAGATTTGTATTAAGTACTGACACTTCTTTTCGATGAGATTTGCTTTGTTAATAAAAGTCTACAAGACAGCTATTGGAGCAACATATGTCCCTACTGTTGATAACTGATGGGGAGCAGCTGTTAAATGAATCGAAACGTCCACTTTTGGAGCTTAACAAGACACTGTTTGCTGTACTTGGTGGCAACATTCGGAAGGCAGTCAACATTGCTCACGAATGTACCAACACTTCAGTGTGTGTAGCCTCTAATGAAGGTGATATATTTCCCCATCACCCACTCCTCCTCCTCTGTCCCGTGCCCTCGTACGTGCGGCACCATATAAATCCTATATAGGTGCCTTTTGTTTATTCATCAGACTTACAACAGTTTTGTCCAATTGACGACAAAAAGCTGCGAAACGGTATATAATAATTGACGTCGCTGTCAAGAGATACATGATATATGAATGGCGAGACAGAGTAGAATAGCATATGTACATATCAGCTTAAATTGTATCATTTTTGAAAAGATTCTTGGGGTGCATATGTGCATTATACATGCACTGGTATATTAGTGCATGTATATGCATGTATCGTGCCATGCATACAGTTAAAGCGGTCTAGCATCAAGGCATCTTTGCCTAGCCAATTATTCCATTGGATTCCCTTGCCACTCAGATCATAGGCTCACTTTTGGTAAACGCCGTTGAGATTGGCATTGTAGCAGCTGTTGAAACCACCATCCTGACGAGTAAACTTGGGCGCAGTTTGTTAGGAGCGAAGCGTCGTTGTCTTTATCGGGGGTAGAGAAGCTCTGGCCGTTGTGAATTGCAAAAGAATCACCGACAGTGGAAGATGCCTCGTACCCAGACACCTTTAGTTGGTAATTTTACGGCCATTCGGGAGCTAGGCTGAACTGACTGTACTTCGCGAACAGAGCGACATCGCTGCAACCGAAGCACGACAGTCCGACGTACAGTTCCATGTTGACGTCGTTTGTGAGCAACACGATGTTGTCCAAGCCGAGCCAGAAATTGCCTTCTAAGTTTCCGAAACCGATCTTGTAGTCCACCCAGTCGCGATTGAAGTTTACGGTGCCGTCAACTCGACGCTGGATAACGGTCCATCCTCCTCCCTGCAGCGAGATGTCGCAGTAAACCACTATGTTGTGCGTCGGGGTGGCAGAGTTGGAGGAACGAGGCATAGTTTTGTACAGACCGTCGTCATACAGCTGCTTGTAGTTTCTCGCTGGCATGACTGCAAAGAGGGAAATGAAAATATAGCAGATGAAGATTTATTTCGGTGTGTTGGCGCATCGATTAACTTACAATTGCTGTTCAGTATATCTGTAGTTTGGTTCGGTGACTGACCCATAACGAGATCTATTGGTAGCGAACGGATTTGTCCAGTTTCGCATGCGATGCATGAGGGTGAAGAGGAAGAAAATTTTCTGCATCTCTGGCACTTTCTTCTCTTCACTTTTACCTTCCAACTATTGTTATTCTAACTGTTCCCGCGTTTATATCTACTACCCGATTTCTTAGCACCCACACATCTGAAGCCGATGCGTTTGATTGTAAATCTGATACCAGTTCTGTGCAATGCGTGGTATGATATATTGTGCGAACTTCAAAGCCTTGCTAGCAGCTCAAACAGTTAGAGTATTCCCTCAAGCATTTATAAGTTTTTTTTTCACGCAATAAATGTCCTATAGCTTCTTTTATAATGTCAGACCGTATGTCTGTTTTCCACGCACGTTGTCACTGACATGCAGGCTGTTTGACGGTAAGGTTCGAATACAAACACGCTAGTTCTCTCCCCAGCTCTATGCACATATATAGCTTAATTGGCTCGTGGGGATACACAGCAAAAAAAACCTCGCAATCATATTGAGTGATTTTGCTGTGGAAATCACACACAAGATCATCAGATAATCTGATAGTAATTCGAAAAATCACTGACAAATCATTGAACACTTGGTCCATGAAATTTTGATACCAAAAAGTGCGCACCATATTCCCATAAAAGTTGTCACTCGCTACTTTTTTTGCTAGCAACAGACATATTCCCATACATAGGCGGTCATCTTGCTTTTTTTTTTCAAATTGAATTTCAAACACGTTTTAATTTACGATAAATCGGACTGATTGTGGATCTCTGCTTTATAAGATTATACCATGAACCATTCGTAAACTAAAATCAAGACAAAAATATAATTTCTACCGCGCATAATTTATTCATAAACGAAGTAGTCATTGCGTAATACCTTACGTCATCTTAGAATAAAGTTACAAAATTATGTCGGGTTGACGGTTATAAACTTTATAGCTATGACGTAACTATCAAGACAATTTGAATTACAATTATAATTGTACCGATGCACAAATTAAAATTAACTTATCTGCTGTGCGTCACTTGCACTGGAGAAGTGGAGCGCATCAATTAGGCACAATGAATGCATGCAGGGATCGAACTACGTATGCCCTTCATGCTTTCATCTTCTGAGACGCAGATGTTATGGTGAGTATACTATGTGAATTTAGTAGCATACCCCCCCCCCCCCCCCCCCCCCCCCAATTCAAGTGGGCTACATGTACATGTCCATAGCTGTGTCCAGTGGCGTAGTCAGTTACATCGTATGCGTGAATATCACAACAGGAGAAGCAGGCATGTTGGGCATGTGTGTGTGCATGTGTGTGTGTGCGTGTGTGTGTATGTGCGATTGTGTGTGCGTGTGTATGTGTGTGTCACTGACTATATACATGCATAGATAATCTATGATACATGTACATGTATGTGTGATGTGATTGTCGTTATGTGATGTCATCCTCTTCCCCCTCCTTCCCCCAGCACCAGATGGATTTGATGCTGTGTCGGTGCAGAATGTGGGCTCCACCTACATCATTGTGTCTTGGGACTTGCCAACTCACAGTAATGGCATCCTCATCGTATTGCAATGGTGCTCTGGCGGGTGTCCTGCCCCTTACTGTGATCAGCTACAACACCACCGGCCTCCTCCCCTTCACTTTGTACATGTACAAGTATGTCTTCTCTGCTACTGTATGCAACATGCGCAAATAACAGTGTGCATGGTACATGTATATGATCTATGCTCAGTACATTATCTGTTGGACAGGTCCTCCAGTCACGCCCACAGGCACTGCACTCCAGTTGGAACGTGGTGTTGCGTCATCAGTGCTGCAGCCAGCCTGCCCAGGTACATTGTGTACAACTTCAAACCACTTAGTTTGTGTTCCATCTTTCTTTGCTCTTATCCCTCTCTCCTCCTTCCTTTCTTTCTCTCCTGTCTCACCTACTCCCTACTCTCCCTCACTTCCTCCCTCCCTTCCTCCTCCCTCCCTCCCCCTCCTCCCTCCTCCCTCCCTCCCTCCCCTCCTCACTCCCTCCCTCCTCCCTCCCTCCCCTCCTCCCATCCTCCCCTCCTCCCTACCTCCCTCCCCCCTCATCCCCCTCCCTCTCCCTCCCCCTCCCGCCCCCCCCCGTCCCTCCCCCCCTCCCTCCCTCCTCCCCTCCCTCCTCCCTCCCTCCCGCCCTCCCTCCCGGCCCATCCCTCCATCCATCCCTCCCTCCGCTGCCCTCCCTCCCTCCTCCCCCCTCCCTCCCTCCCCTCCTCCCTCCCTCCCCTCCCCTCCCCAGGCCTCCCGCCGCCCTCCTCCCTCCCTCCCTCCCTCCCTCCCCTCTTACCTCCCGCCCTCCCCTCTCTCTCTCTCCTCTCCTCTCATCTCTCTTCTCCTCTCCTCTCTCTCTCTCTCTCTCGTCTCCACGCTCCTCTCTCTCTCTCCTCTCTCTCTCTCGTCGTCTCTCTCTCTCTCTCTCTCTTCTCTCTCTCTCTCTCTCCTCTCTTCTCTCTCCTCTCTCTCTCGTGTCCATCCCAGCTTGTCACTAGTATCTATCTTGACCTGAGGGTTGCCTGTTGCATTGATAACAGATCATCCTCTGTGCAAGCAAAGCACTAGTGTATATGTAAGTGTGTTGCGTGTATGTAATGTGTGTGTGTGCATGTGTGTAACTTTACCCCTAATAGGCACTGAGAACCTTCCCATTGACAACGTACATGTAAGGATGTATTGTCCACATATATGTGCCACTTCAGTCTCCTCCACTTCAATAGTGCTATGGTAAGGAGATTATCAGGTTTCGAGATATTTCCAGAACATTCCTACCTCTACCACCTGTATCATTTTTGTGTGCCTAGCAAGCTAGTCAGGTCCGTAGGTTGAGGGGGGGGGGGGGGGGGGGGGTGTTAAGTCGAACCCCCCCCCCCCCCTCCCGCCCGTCCACCTAGTTCCGCTTACCATGAAAAAAGGTCGTCCAAGCTATAGTTAAAATCAATATCTATGCCAAAATTATTAGTGTGAGAATAAATAATTTAACGAGCGTGAGATATCTTTATTGGCGTTAATAAATACCAGCTGTGACATTCTTAATGGGGCGCCCACAATAAGAGAAGGGGAGGCAGCCATGACATGTCAAAGGCTAGGCAATTTGTTTTCAATCTGTCCCGTTGCCAAGAAGAACCCCTACCGAGTCTACAGCTGAATGCTCAAATTTCTGTGAATTGTGTTCACATCCCAACTAAAGAGGCACAAGATATGGAAAAGTTGGTGGTGGTGCGGGCGAAGTTGAAGAATTTATAGAACAAATGATGGTTTTGATATGCTATCTTGCAAAGCTTCTGGCGCCCCGCCCCAGGTCCTGATGGGGAAGCTTCCAGCGCTCCTCCATAACCCCCTTGCTGGGCGGAGGGGTGCGCCCCATCCCACCCTACAGTAGCTTCCCTGCAGTTCCACCTTATTGTTCCCCCCCCCCCCCCCCCCCCCCCCCCCCCCCCCCCCCCATCTCCCGACCAGCCTACGGTCCTGTAGTTGTGTCTGTATATTACATGCCATTCATTTCACTGTATATTCAGTTTAAATCAAATTTCCCGTGAAACATGACAGGGCATTTTGCGGTGTAGTCGACAGGATGGCAGAAGCAACACACTCTAGAAATAGATGGAGGCGCAGCGGAAACAGATGGGTGAAGGGGTGAAAGCAGACTACACGAGGCGCTTATCGCCGCGTTTATCGGGTAGAGGGCAAGTGGGAGCAACCTGCTCCGAAATCGCCGCTATGATTAGTCGCCATTCCCATAAGTCTTTTAGGACTTATTGAGGTCTACATGTGGCAAAAAATTCCAAAGCCTTAGAAGGCGGTTGAAGTAGAATTATTGTCCGGTGGTGTACGAGGGGATGACATGGGTACATTTCCTGCCAGGTGGAATTGCTGTTTCTGCATAGAGCTAATTGCATGAATCATTTGGACACACTTTTCCTTGTATTTTACCCTGTGACACAGCATTAATAGAGCATCTAATGTTGTGGGGGAATATGATGGTACCAAGAGGATATTAGCAACACATGCAGTGATGAGTCCACACGTAGATAAAGTAGCAGCCTTAGTTACCTTATGCTTGATGTGGATTCGTACTAATTAAGACAATACAAACCCATTTAAGCAAATTGCTATGCGTACCAGCAATGATGTCTATGTTTATTTCTTGATAAGAAGTTGCTTGCCGAGTAGCATTTTGTATTTCCATCTCACTACTAACAATCACAGCAGTTCCATTCCGTGAGGTGCCTCCACGAGTGTCTAAAATTATTTCTGAAGCTGATAATTCTGTTTCAGAATCTTAAGAATTCGTATTGTAATTACACAAATCAGTAGATTCAGAATATGATTTCACCCTCAGATTCACGAAAACATTGCAGATCTGTATTATAAAATAGCACAATATTATTCTTCAGTTGTATGTCGGGTGTAGTTTTGGAATCGACAAATGTCTTCCATTAGCTCGAACTTGGTCATCTTTCTTCTGACTTACTGCAGTTCTTAGGTTTTGAAAATCAGCACATGGAATGCTTTCTCAACACTTGATGGCATGATCCATGTGCATGCATGGAACTTCAGTGCCTCAATATACAAATACAGAGCACCCCCAAATGTGATACATTTTTCCAGATCCAACTGTGCAATTATACAATTGACACGCATGTAAAACCTTAATTCCTTGTACAGTGTAAGACTGAAACAGTGCATATCAGTATATGGGATTATTTCCGCAAAAAGGGACCTAACGCACGATTTTTTAAATTTCAAATTGTTTGATATCCTAGAAGTCTGAAATGTCCTTTACACATTGCTTCTACGCATTGAGAATCTGAGTATCTGTCATGAAGTAGGAAGGCTCTGAATTTTTAATTAGAAATTCATTTCAACGCAAGCGTTACATTTCTATTGCACGTACTGGAAATTTTGTAATGTAAGCGTTAGATCCCTTTTTGTGGAAACGATCCCATATAGCTTTATTTTTTAACTACAATAACTATTATCAATTAAGTTGTCGCGCCACTTTTGAGTCTTATAACATGAGTGATTGATTTGGTGTGCGTGTGTGTATTGTGTGTGTGTGTGTTGTGTGTGTGTGTGTGTGTGTGTGTGTGTGTGTGTGTGTGTGTATGTGTACTATATAGAGCTCTATAACAATTTGCTACTGCATGCTGTTCAGTGTTGGCTCCGCTGATACACTACATATTTGGTGACGAGAGTGGAAAATGTCAATGCTGGGAAGAACAGAAGAATAGAAGAGTTTGCTCCTGCATGAGTCGGAGACTATATCGGTTATCCTTCTATTGGAGTGCATCGAGCTGTATTGTTTAGCAAATGACGTGAAGGTCGAAGGTAGACAAACACGTAGCAAATTTTCTTACGTTGTTGGGGAGCAGGCATTACTCGCTGCTGAGGAGTATTTTAGCCCCCCAAGAAACCGCAGGAGTGTTCATACAAACTGTTGGCTCAAACACTTCAGCGGCACTATGAACCCAAGAAACTTATTATTGCAGAGAGGTTTGTGTTTTATGGCAGAGCACAAGGAGAGGAGGAAAGAGTAATTGAGTTTGAATCGGAACTTAGAAAGCTGGCCTACGCTGTGCATTCGACGATTTCCTCAGTCAAGCACTCAGAGACCGCTTTGTGTGTGTGTGGATTGAAAAACCAATCAATTCAGAAACGACTTTTAGCAGAACCTGATTTATCATTACAGAAAGCTTTGGAGATAGCTGTGAATATGGAGGCTGTGGAGAGGTAACCTAGCATTTTATGCAGAAAGATATGGGGATCCAGAAAATTCACAGATGGGAGAAGAGAGTAAACAGCAGACAAGATCCCATTGGCGTTGTGGGCAGAACACACATCAACTAGATAAGTGTTGGTTTCATAGTAAGGAATGTTTTAACTGTGGGCAGAAGGGATACACTAAGAAGTGTAGGGATGGTGATAAAGGAGTAGAGAAGGAGCACACCAAATGGGTGACTGAAAAGGATAGCAATGAAGGGTATAATGAAAGAAATGATAATGATAAAATTAAATTTGCAGTCTATAAAGTTAGGGCTGGCAGGACAGGTCCATATTCAGTTCAAGTGAATATTGAGAATGTTAAAAGACGCATGGAGGTTGACACAGGAGCAGCAGTATCAATAGTGTCAAGCAAAACGTGGAGAAAGTTAGGGCTTAAGGTAGAAATTTGGGCACATCTGTTACCTTGAAAACATACCAATGAAGTCATGAGCGTAATTGGGGAAGCTGGCTTGAATGTGACATATGGACATGTTACACATTTTTTAAATTGTACATGCGGTGAAGGGTAATGGACCTAGCCGGATTGGCAGGGATTGGTTAAGTCAGATTCGCCTAAATTGGAAGAACCTTGATATTGGTAAATGTGTAGACACCCTTCCTGTTGACACTTTATTGCAGAGTTATGTAGAAGTGTTAGAGGAGCATGTTGGTGTGATTTAACAATTTAGGGAAGTCAAAAACAATGCTTCTCCTTGTTATCGGAGAGCTAGACCTGTCCCTTTTGCCCTGAAGGAAGAGGTTGATAAGGAGTTAGAGCGATTGGAGAAATTGGGTATTTGGAAAAAGATAACGTACAGTACTTGGACTGTCCTTATAGTAGTCGTGCCAAAGAAATATGGATGGTTACATATTTGGGGTGATTTTAAAGTTGCAGTGAATCAAGTATTGGATGTGGATAGGTATCCATTACCAAAGCCAGACGACCTTTTTGCAACCTACCGTGCTACCACCATCTACATGGCCCGCTCTCTTCCTTACTTCTATCATGCACCTTCCATGCTGTCACCATCTTCGTGGTCCTCTTCCTTACTTTAATCACCTTCCATGTTCCCACCATGTCTATAGTCTGCCACCATCTTCATGGTCCTTCCCTTTACTATCATCCATCTGCTGCCTGTGTCTCTGTTATAAGTAATCTTTGTTGCTCTTCATCATTACTCTCCCATCCACATCACTTTCACTATCCTCCCCTCTTCTATCTTCAACTTTAATTTGTTACAATAGTGTCATCATTAAGTCTATCTTTCCTCTGAATGCAACATCTAGTAGTACCACTGACCTAGGGGGCTGTCCAAACACTAACTCATATGGAGTGTATTTTGTCAATTCATGAACTTGAGAGTTGACTGTGTCTTTAAAAGAGAATGTGATATTATTATTTTGTACACGTAAGTGTATTGTTCCACTTACAAACAATGTGGGACAGCCATCTTGTCCAAGGGGGTGACTTGGATCCACACTCTGCTATTTTAGCACTCAACATTTGTTCCAAAGTATAACCCTGTGATAGCATGAGGATGCCGTGGTCGACCACTCACAAGTTAGGTAGAGTACTCGTCACATCCTTAGCAGACTTTGTAGCAAGGGGAATGCAAAAGTGAATCATATGCAGAAATGAGCGGTCAAAAGTCAGAAGTAATTAATTCACGGTTTGCGAATCAACGAATATTCCCGTATATCTACCCATAGACATGTATGGAGTACTTCAATACCAAGCGCGCCAGATTTTTCTCAGAATTTGTTATGATAAATTGTTAGTACACTACTTATGGCATGATTTTTAGAAAGGTCGCCGTATTTTTCCTATTTAAGGTGTCGCTTCCCTAGGATTGTCATAACATTGTCCTCAATGTACGCGTAGTCAATGGGTTGCGTTTCTCATTACAATATTCTATCAGAGATAATATATAGAGGGATTGGAAGCGGAGGCATTTAACACTAATTAACGCGGGATATCCGAGGAAAGGAAACGAAGCCATACACATGTACATGTACGGAGTAACTTTTTTGTAACTGCCACTTCAACTAAACACACTCAGAGCAACAAAAAAAAAAGGGTGCGTGAGGGGAGGGGGAAGGGGGATCAGTTCAGTTTTTCCTAAGGGCTTTAGATTTCTGTGTTGTCTTCTTTTGGGTGATTTTGTATTCTTCCACCCATGCACCAGCCAATGAAAACCCCCGCACTGTTATCCACAGGTCTACTACCATCTCCAAGATGGTAGTAGCAACATCATCAGACCGATTTGCTGTCAATATAGACCAGTAGAAAAGGACATTCTCATCTTCCTTCAACTGAGATCGTGCATCTCCAAGTTCTTGACCTGCTTTAACACATCTTCGAATAGACTGCTCCATAGAAAGAAAGAGCTCAAAGGTCATGTTGTTTATGTGGATGAGACTGCCACGATCTACTGCACGGATCCAATCAGCTGATGAGCCAGGATCATCATCATCACACATAGAAAGGTCATCAAGACAGAGGAGAAGATCTTTCTTATTTGAATGGTGAGATTTGGCTACTTTCTTCTTCAGCGCCTGTGGTACATACCCAGCAGTATATCGAATTGCGTTATATTCAAGATGTGTTAAATCATCTGAACCATGACTGCTTTCTGCTGTAGTGTTTGAACAATACTTTGTTTTGACCAATTCCTTAAACATGGAATGACCAACAAATTGTATGAAAATTGATGAGATTGTAAGACAGCCAGCTTGGAGCAAAAATGTTTTCCACACACACAGGAATGCTTCTGATGTGCGCAATGAATGGTAGTATCCAAGAAGCTGACACTTTTGCCTATTTTAAAAACACATGTAAAGTGCAAGCATGTTCAGGAGCACCAGTATTTGTGCAACATACCACTGCTGATGTGTAAAGATGATGACCCTATCTTCCATAGTTCCACCAAGCCAGAATCTGGGCTACCTCTACAAAACCTTGCCGCACCCAAAAACTCCATAAGTTTAAAGGCATCATCTACTACTTTGACAGGGTATGGCAAGTTGAACAAAACAGGAGAATAACTGGGGTTCAATGTCTTTGATGAAATTGTAGTAGTCCATTCCAGTGATGCATTGAAAGCTATTGACAAAGTGACACTTGGACGACAGACTTCTTGCAGCCCTACTTTGCACAAACACAACGGTGTCATGGAGGCTATAACCCACTGTGGTGGCAGTTTAAGAATGCTCAGTCGGTGTGAGAGCAAATTCATAGATGTCACTAGGCCATTGATATGGGCAATGACACAGTAAGCTGAGAGACAGGCTGATCAAAATGACCAGAATGCTGCAGAGCATTTGACAAGGAAGGTGAACAATAAACACCTGGATGCAGCTGCACAGAAACAGCAGCACGTGAAATGGAGACAGTGAGGACTTTAGGTTTCTGTCTTTCCAGACTCTTCTTTCTTCGGCCTAACCTTAGTTTTCTCCTGCTCATGTCTGCTAAAAGCATCAGGACAATAAGTAAATCACTTTAGTCAGTAACGGACATGTACCCCCCCGCCCACCCTGGCCCTACGCACGTAGAATATTAATTTGTGATATAGATAGCGGCAAAATTTGTAGCAAGAAAACGCACCCCAAAATTACAAGAACCTCACTAAGACACACTTTAGGCCTTGTACTATTAGGAAAAAAATACTGCGATTTCTTTGCTCTTTAACTTACAAAGATACTGTCCCGTAATCGTAAAGGGTCAAAACCCATGGAAGTCCACTTAGGACTGTTCCTTAGGATTAAAAAACATCTTAAAACACAATACGAACGCAGTTAATCATTTCTAGCACAAATGCAAGACCCTAACGTCACTATGCAAAGAGCTAACCCCAACGAAAGAAAAAAATCATACTTTTTCTACTTTGACACCGTAAAACCGTCGCGGCAAAGCTGAATTACCGCATAAACTATATTTATAGTTTCAACTAGATTCACTGGGCCATCGATTTGTAGCATCAGCTGAATATTACGGCATACCTGTAAGGAGATTCAAGCGAAAGTTCGACAGTGACTTCCCAAAAATCCACCCCTTTTCACAAGTTCGGAGGTGCGATTATCACTACCTCGGATGTCCCGCGCAGAGGTATAGCGCACGTGATTCGCTTCCAATCCCTCTATATATTATCTCTGATTCTATGACCATTTGTGTCAACACCTTTACGATTTGCTAATTTGTTATGAGAAAAAAATATAGCTAGTACATCGAAGAACTATAATATATATTGAAAACTAGGTCTTTATATTTAAAAATCGGCTTCCATAGTTGAAAGAAGTATTCCATATCGAATCAGATGTTGTCTCCGTCTCGTGCCCTCAAAATTGACTCACGCGCGTGGACGACACGTAAGGCAATGAGCTTCCCCCCTCCTTCTGTGTCAGCGATATGTACCACTTGTATACGTACTGTATGAAATCGGTTCCACACGCCTCCTAGCGCTACGCAACAGGGGGTTTTGCTACCAGTTGAGTACATATGCAAGGGCGCGTACTAGTACCCATACGTTCCGAATCTTTTGTAGGCCTAAACATCACGCATTTCATAATCTGTTACGTTGGTAATTTATCCAAGCTACTCAAGTACAACTATAGGTGTGGCGTATACCGGCTATTGGCACCAATACGGTTACATGCATGTGTTTTAATTCTAGACAATGCGCACCGATTTATCGGAAGCTGAAAGCAGCTTCGACCGGCGTGGTAGCTTATTTGGTCTCCAAACGTTCTGCATGCACTTCACACCATTCACTTTCACAGTGTGGCACTACTTCTGTCTGGCTTCAACGACTTCTCTTACCTGAGTTATCAATTGGCCATAGCTAGTGTACCCATGTGAAGGCACCATAGGTAATGTACCCATGTGAAGGCACCATAGTCAGTGTACTGTACATACCCATGTGAAGGCACCATTGCAAGTTTACCCATGTGAAGGCACCGTAGCCTGTGTATATACCCATGTGAAGGCATCATAGCTATTGTACCCATGTGAAGGCATCATAGCCAGTGTACCCATGTGAAGGCATCATAGCTATTGTACCCATGTGAAGGCACCATAGCTAGTGTAGGCATCATAGCTAGTGTACCCATTTGAAGGCATCATAGCCAGTGTACGTAACCATGTGAAGGCATCATAGCTAGTGTACCCATGTGAAGGCATCATAGCCAGTGTACCCATGTGAAGGCATCATAGCTATTGTACCCATGTGAAGGCACCATAGCTAGTGTAGGCATCATAGCTAGTGTACCCATGTGAAGGCACCATAGCCTGTATGCATACACATGTGAAGGCATCATAGCTAGTGTATTCATGTGAAGGCACCATAGCTAGTGTACCCATGTGAAGGCATCATAGCTAGTGTACCCATGTGAAGGCATCATAGCCAGTGTACATACCCATGTGAAGGCACCATAGCCAATGTACCCATGTGAAGGCACCATAGCCTGTGTATATACCCATGTGAAGGCATCATATCATGTAGCTAGTGTACCCATGTGAAGGCATCATAGCTAGTGTACCCATATGAAGGCATCATAGCTTGTGTACCCATGTGAAGGCATCATAGCTACACTATGGCGTGTGAAGCACACCAAATTGCCATCACACCATAGGGCACACTCTAGTGCTCTATGTGTGCAGGGCACACAAACACCTAGGTGTGACAAGTGAAATGGTGTGATCTGTACACTCCCTGGTGTGCATAATTAATTAACTAGTGCTACATGACATGTGCATGCATGCATGCAGTTGACTAGACTCACGGTATGCGACTGAAGCAGCCTGCATGTGAAAGTCTCAACTGATATAAAAATTCAAAAATGGTGCACACGGCCACAGAAAATACAGCCATGTGTTGATCAGCCGAGATAAACTTGATACTGGTTGCATGACCGATCCATGGTCAGTAACACTCTTACATGTATTACAGCCCACCTGATAATATTGTAGCTCACGTTTTTTATCCCATAGGCAAGATGTACTTCCCTCGTTCTCAGTCCTGTCGAAGCTTGATGTACATGTAAGTACTAAGGTCATCATGAATAGAGCTCTTTCATGGTCACATGACGCATAGGCTTTAATTGCGTTAATTGTTTTTATGTCAATCACCTTGGTGCTTGGTTTACTATGGAAATGTATGGGCTTATGCTCGGGTATTGGTACTCTTTGTTTAAGTTACTCACGCTATGAGGGCTCAAGTAAAAATCATGTGTTAGAGCACAATAGTATATGTCTAGACGGCACTCTGAACTAATGTAACACACCTAAACCAAACGTAAGCCCATACTTCTCCATAGTAAATGGGCACCAATATGGCGGACTAATTAGATGATGAAAGAGCTCTATAGGCTAAAACGTGTATGCATTAAAAAAAGAGGTTGCGGTAGTATGCATATAAGTGCGAGTAGGTGGTGGCCAGTGGATGTCACTCCTAGTGTGTGTGTGTGTGTGCGTGTGTGTGTGTGCATGTGTGTGTGTGTGTTGTGTGTGTGTATATAATTATAATTATAATATGGAAAAATGTATATATGTTTTTCTGTGTTTTGTCATGATCTCATGGTACCATACAATCCATTTCCTTGCATACATTTGTAGTGGAGCTGGTCATTTGCGCTGTTGGCAACACCTCAAAGACCTACCAATATGAAGTAAATACAGAAGACTGTAGACACATCAGGTTCTAATATGTACATGTACATGAATGATGATTGGTGTGGTTGCAGATTGTAAATTCATTCACTACATAATGGGTACAGGAGGAAGGTAGCCCCCAACAACAATGAATAATTAAACACGTTTATTCACGACAAACACGTACAGGCGTTCAAAATACAGTTTTTTCACATGCATTTCTTTCTGCTTGGAGAATGCGTTGCACCTTGCCCATGTGATGCAACTCTTCATTTTGATCGGGAACTCAACAGCACACCCACACAATTTTGGTCGTACTTCACGTACCATTCATCTGTGAAGTATCTGCCATCAAAATCGTCTGTTTGCATTTTAAGGGAAAGGCGATTTTTTCTAATAGTTCCAGCCGTTAAGGAGCGACCGATGTGGAAAATAAACTGACTTGCACTGTCTAAAACAGTTCGCATTAATGGTTGCATGTGGGTTACCAAACGCCCTATTAATATAAATTAAATCGCCGGCCTGTGTATAACGCACCTTAAGAGAGCAGGCGTGACACTTCTGTGAGACACCCACGATGCTTCTTCCTTAGGGTAGTCTTGCCATAGAACGAGAAACTCGCGTTTTTCACCCTACTTGGATCGACCCCATGACACAGACACTAATCGATCGATATACTAACCTTCTTTCGTGACGTTACAATCCTTTCGACAGTTCGACTGGATAGTACCCATGCCAGCGAGTGTAGTCTCCAGGCTGGACCGCTACTCATTCTACATGTGTATTAATGCTATTAACTTAATTCATATACGCGCGGTGGGTAGCTCTCCATGCGTATAATAATAATAAATAAGTTAACGATGGTCATTTCATCATATCGATCGTTGAAATGACAGGTGGTGCTGCAGGAGCCACCTCCCTCCCGTGGGACGAGAGGGATCTTCCGTGTGTTACTATTGGTAATGCAAGAAAAACAAAGAACGCACGCATTTCTGCAAATAGTGAACTGCTACTTACACTTAGCGTGCCAAATGTACTGTTGTGTAAATGGCACTACGAAAAGCAGCAAAAGCTTATATGTGTGCTGAATGCCTCCGTTATACAGCACGCTGTTGCAATCCGCGAAAATTGCGAGAGACTTGAAACTCACTTGCAAGCATTGTGCCGTAAGGTCGGTTCGCTTTACCGATCAACTACTGGACGAAAAAAGCGCTCCATTTTAGAAGGTCAAACAAATATTTTTGTTCTTAATGGTGAGACGGTACCATACGATGAACATTCTACGTTGCTGGAGGATTTTGCAACTGTTGTACTTAAATGCGAAGGTCTGGAATCGGAAATTGATAACTTGCGTGAAGCTTTAATAGCTCAAGCACAAAAGCAGCACCACGAAACACACAATGAACTCGTTCTAATGAACAGAGGTAGACGACTTGATGAGTTATCCACCCGACAGGCCAGAAGAAAGCTAAAACAACTGCAGGCAAATGTTGAATCCGTTTTGTGGTTTGCTGAAAGTTTTGGCGTCAAACCCACAGAACTTCATTTGGAACGTGTTCCGTCTGCAATCCCCGTCACAATCCAACTACATGTATGCAGCAGTCGTCCAACCATAACTGCATCCACCAGCTCCAGTCCATCCACAGCCAACACATCTGGCCCCAGCTCCAGTCCATCCACCAGCTCCAGTCCATCCACCAGCTCAGCTCCAGTCCATCCACCAGCTCCAGTCCATCCACCAGCTCCAGTCCATCCACCAGCTCCAGTCCATCCACCAGCTCCAGTCCATCCACCAGCTCCAGTCCATCCACCCCATCTGAAAATGAAGATCGAACCAAACTGATGCAGGTAACATCATAATACAGTACAATGAAAGCCACATGCATACAAACCACATACAGATGGCAACCTCTCTCCAGGATGTGTTTTATATGCTCACAAATGCATACACACACAAACACACAACACACACCACACACACACATGCAACAACTGATGCAGATGTCAGTTTTGACAAAACAAAACATCAGCATTGGTGCCTTCACATGGGTATACAAGTACACACACACACTGACACCCATGCACATATACACTGATGATGTAGATGTCAGTTTTGATAAACAAAACCTCAGCATAGCTTTGATGTTATAGGCCCCTCCCACTCATTGTGCACACACACACACACACACACACACACACCCATGCACATGTACACTGATGTAGATGTAAACGTTTTGACAACACATTGCTTTGAGGTTAGGCTTCCTCCTACTGTACAAGTATTGTGCCAATACACACACACACACTGACACACACACACACTGACACACACACACACTGACACACACACACATGCATACACACACTGACACACACTGACACACACTGACACACACACATGCACATGTACACTGATGACTGTTATCAATGTAGATGTCAGTTTTGACAAACAAAACCTCAGCATTGCTTTGATGTTATAGCCCCTCCCACTCATATTGTGCCACTGACCATGCACATGTACACTGGTGACTGTGTAGATGTCAGTTTTGACAAACAAAACCTCAGCACTGCTTTGATGTTATAGGCCCCTCCCACAAGTATTGTGCAGTACACACACACACACACACACACACACACACACACACACGCACACACACACACGTACACATACATGTACATGTTATCGTATATGCATAGTATAAACAAGCATTGCATATCCTCTGAAATTAGGGTCCCTCCCACAAGTTTTGTACACACACGTACATACACACATGCACACTGTCGCACACACTGACACACACATTGACACACTCCTACTCTATAGTTCATAATATTCAGACTTGGCATAAACAGCAATCTGACCAGCCTAGTGTAATGTGTATTTTTGAAGCTCTAATTTAATCTTATGTATCGTTTCACACAGGTATTGTATCTGATGGATAGATTTAATGTCAGTGATGAATTTTATCATGAGCTGTCCATGTTTCTACCTGCAACACCACGGTCCTATCAAATAAAGAAAGTTCGAACACAGCAGAACAAATCATTAAAGACCAGAATTCACCGCGTACCCACACCACATCATGGTGTATATTGTTCTATAAAGGAGAGGTTAGGTGATGAAATAGAACAGCTAGTAAGCAACATTTGAACTATATGGCTGTTTTTTACTATACAACATGCTGCATTCCATGCATATGTTTTGTTAGGTGGAACTAAATCCAGATTGGAGACAAGAAGTGATTCGAGTAAAATTGAGTGGAGATGGTGCAAAGTTCAGCAGATGCTCCAGCTTTTTTCAGTTGTCGTTTTCTTTACTTAACCTCCAACAACGTGTATTGTCACCACAAGGTTTGCATTGTACAAGGTTGCTATAAGTGATGTTCATATTATTCTCCATAGATAACCACACAATAGCAGTGGTGAACATGCCAGAGAAGTACGATCTCCTAGAAGCAGCACTTGATCCTGTCCTCTCAGAGATCAAAGAACTAATGGCCTTGAAAGTGGTACAAGTTGGCGGGAAGAGTTACGAATTGGAGTTCTATTTAGGAGGAGATCTGAAGGTAATGAGCCTACACTTATAATGTTATCACTAACATTTTCATTACGATCGAATTATAGTTTTTGCTACTATTTTTGGGGTTTGCCCAGGCCAACTCTAAGTATTCCTGCATTTGGTGTCTGGTACCGTCAAGTGATCGGTATGGTTAAATACTACATCTTTGGTTGCATACATGTACTAATCTAATGCATACTAGTTTTGTGCACATCTTATCCACTGTATTTTGCAGTTGGGACACTTCCAAACTGCATCCATCAAGGTCAATTGAGGACATCGAAGCTTGTGCCGCTACCAATGAGTACAGTGTCAAGTACCCACCACTCCTATCTATTGACCTAGACCATGTCGTGCCTGATGAGCTTCACCTGTTCCTACGAATAATGGACATCCTCATTGAAAATCTAATATCATATGCAGTGGAATTGGACATCAGGGCAACCCGAAAGCAGACAGACCTCCTTCAGGGAGCAACACTTAAAAAGGTGCAGGCAAGTATCCAGTCTTGTGGTGTGTCCTTCCAGATCTGGAAGAAAAAAGAGAAGCCAGGAGAGCTTGACTGGACGTCTCTTGGAGGTGCACAAAAACGAAAGGTCCTATCGTTACTGCCAGCACAATTTCCTAATATCCTTCCTCCTGAAACCTGTCAACGTGTAGCTCAATTGTGGAAGGTATATGCACTATGCTTGTGATGCACAGCACCTGTTATAGACATGTACATATTATTTTCTAGGACTTTGAGGAGACATACAGTGCCATAAGTAGCTGGACACCTGACAGTACGGTCATTGAGACAAAGGTGGGGTTAAATCACAAATAATGATTCTAATTTAGTAGATACATGTGCTAATTCATTCAGGCAAAGAAATGGATTGCAGATTTTGTAGCCTTATCAGGGATGTCACAGGGCTATCAACGGACTAATGTCACACCGTACATGCATCTCATGGCCATACACATACCGCAGATGGTGGCATTACATGGAAATGTAAAACAGTTCAGCTGCCAAGGTGAATGTAAATTATGCACATACCTGCAACCTAATCTACCAAGGTGTGTATGAACTTCATCTAGTACCACAGCCGCATTATATTTATTGGGTGGGAGGGAATATACAACTATGTACATAACATGCAGGCCCATAGCCAGGAAGTCTGGCGGGGACGATCAATTTATAGGACTGTGGGGGGAGGGTGATTGACCAATCCCCCCTGGCTACGGGCCTGAGATGTGCATGTATTTGAACAACAGTAACAACTTCATATACCATTCAGCTTTGACTACAATATTGTGCCATACCTACCAACTGGTGAATCCTGTGTACAGAACCTAAGAATTTATTGTATGGCTTTATATGCACATGTACATGTATGACATACTTATTCTACAGGTGTTGAGAAATTAAATGATGTCTCAAAGAGAAGCTACTTCAGCTCCTGTAAATGGAACCCAGCTGAGGAAATCATGCTCACCGAGCAACGCATGGGTATAAATTCTCTTCTCGTCCGAAAAAGAAGAGCATACACAAAACAAGATCATAAATACTGGAGCCAAAGAATAATACAAACTAGGAAGCAGCGACGTACATGTATTTAATGATGGATTTGCACTACATGCTCAAGTATATGAGGTTTAGAGTTCTAGAAGTACACGATGTATCTCACATGTCACACGAGTTGGCCCATGTATGGACATTACAATTCTTTGTTCACACTACAATCTAGAGCAAATGTAACGTTCTTCTGAGTGCTGAGGGTTCAATTAATGGAGGTGAGAGACAAATTCTTACCAGCTAGCCAGTAGGGTTGCTGTATATATATGATGCTGGTAAAGTAAATTTCTTTATCAATATGCCGGACTTCAAATAAACTAGTACAGCTCATTCGCATGCTTGCACAACCAGCTTGGACGAAACTCTAGAACCAAAATTCACACTCAGAGACTCAGCTTAATCGCTCAAGGACTTCTGAAATAACACACATGATGTGGCAAAGAGTTTGTAGGAATCGTTTTTCACTGACATCAACTATACCATGGATCGCAAAAGGGACTACAAGATTGTTTTCAATATAGCAACCTACGCTTACGCAGCAAGAATCACTGCTCATAACCAATCGATGGAAACGAGTACCAACCTTACAATAAAGTTACGTACCGTTCAAACAGTCTTATTATAGCACACACATACACACCCCAGGGCAGTGTCCATAATCAGTGCCTGTTAGGAAAGAAAGGCATACAGGTAGTGTCATAGCATGTTACCAGAACCTGGGGGTGATTCATACATGTACATATATATATTGTTTGTAAGCCATCAGTACATAAGCATCTACTTAATAGAAACATCCTGTGTGTGACTTACTAATTCAGTCCACAACACAACATCATGTGTGTGAGAGCAAATGATTTGGTTCAATTGTACGTCTTGTAAGAAGCTGTAGAATGTGAGGGGGTGGGGTGGAGGAGCATAAAAAGAAAGTGGACAGTGAACAGTTATAAAAGTTCATATGTCTTAGCTTTTCCTTCTATACTGTTCTGCATGGATCACAATTTATTTCAAGACTGTTTAAGGAAAGAAATGCTGGGCATAAACAGTCACAGACTTCAGGCATACTGTACTGGCTGTAAATGGATGCATGAGACTCCCAAACATCCCTTATCACACTGAGGTATCCACCCACAGTTACACAATCAGAAGCCACAATGGTTTCAATGGTTGGTGGGTTATCATTGAAATAAATTATGTCATGCTACTTTGACAACATAGATATACATATACACACACAACTACACACCTACAAGCACACACACACACACACACACACACACAATTTCAAAGGACCTCAGTATTATCAGATGAAGGATTAACTGTCATAACCACAAAATTTACATCTCTAAAGAACCACAACTGCAGTAGGGCCATCCTAGTTCATCCATCGGTGAGATATGGGGTGGGGAGAGAGGGGAGAGAGGGAGGGAGGGAAGGAGGAGGAGGGGAGGGAGAAGGGGAGGGAGGAGGGAAAGGGGGAAATTTACAGAGAAGAGGAAGGTGTGGGGAAAGGAGACTGAGGGAGAGGGAGAGTAAATAAAAGACACCATCAAAACCATATTGCAAGATTGGTAGACTTTTCCACCACAATAACTTTACTAAGATCATTGGTGTAAGGCTTACTTGCACTTCAACCTAGTCATCACACTTGATGGAATGGGACAGGGCCAGGAGGACATTGACCATGTCCTTTAGGGTGGAGTGTTGATTGCCCTCTTCCAGGGTGTTCAGCTGTTGTACCTCCCTGGGTTTCCTGCAAGACCTCAGCTGCCTTGTCTCTATGGCAATGGGATATTTCCTGTCCCTCAAGACTGCAGTGATTGGAGAAATGTTTCAAGGGCTGGACTGGCATGGCAGGAACAGACAGCACATCATCATAGTACAGTATGGACATAGAGTACTTGGGAAGGGAATGGAATTGGGTAGCCTCGTGATGAGGTTGTGACTGCTGCAGGGATGAATTATGATACAGGAACAGAGGACTGGATACCCCCATCACCACTGCCACTCAAGCTCCCTAAATCAGAGGGGTGATAGGCAGTGTCTGGGAGAAGGAGGAGAGGTGACTGGCTGGACTGAACCCCAGGAGATTTGTGCCAGTCTTGTTACTTGAGGCTGGGGACCTTGGCTTTTAGGTGGTGTCATTGAGTCCCTTACAGAGGTGGGTGGTGTTGCTTGACTGGAGGTGTGGAAGGTGGGAGGGTGGAAGTGGCTATCATAACTGTCCTGGCTCAAGAAGCAGGTCTTGTTGTGACTAGGGTTCACTGCTGAGGCCAGCAAGCTGGCCGGCTTGTTGTCCTTCCCAGAGCCTTAACCTCACTTCAGCCCACTGGTGCTTAGGACTCTATACAACATCACCACTGTCTACCATTGACTAGAAGCAGTTAACAAACTAGCAACCTCCAGTCATGACGGTAGGATCTCTGGTGCCAGTGGGACTTCCCAATTAGGAAGAGTACCCACTTAAGTAAAACAACATCAAACTCATAGGGTTCCCCCATTACCACACAAATTTCCAGTCCACACACATTCTAAATAACGCCCACTACATTTTAAATCATTCGATGGATACAATTCACCCACCTCTATTGCCCAAAAGTCTATCCTTGTCCTCTGTTGCTATTGGTATCCGCGCGCGTATGCTGACGTACGTCGCGTCCGACGGTACCAGAGAGCAGTTAATACCATAATGACGAATTCTATATCCTGGGTACGAGACAGCTCTCGGACACGTTTTGCTTATCAAATTTTTAACTATATGTTTCAAAAATGGCTAGCCAATTCTATGAGGTGGAGAGAATCGTGGCATCGCGGAAAAAGGTAATTGCTTATTTGCATACATATTACCTACCTTTGTGGTTTTATGCAGGGTACAAAATTGGAGTATTTAGTTCTATGGACGGACTATCCAAAGGAACAGGCATCTTGGGTGCGACATAAAGATGTCACTCCTGCCCTCCTACGGTACACTTAATGTACATGCATATTATTATTTGTATACTACTATGCAAACTTTACAGGTCGTTCGTAAACCCAACGCCGTCCATTCGTGTTGTGTTGGACTGTGTTAGTGTATTCATGCATCATGTTGGCAGTTCCTTATCGGCAGGCACGATAAGGAGAAATCAACTGAGAATCGACATGCCAAGTGACGTCTTCCGTTTCTTATTTGATGGCAAAGGAAAATCAGTAGGCCAAGGATATAAAGAATATGAGCTGTGCGAATTTGATGATAAGTACTTCACCAATGACTGGTATGCTAGTTATGATGCCAATGGTGACGGCTGTGCTATTGACTTTCCCTTAAGAATGAAAAGTAGTGTTAGTTGGTCAAGAAGCCAACGTTTTATGAAGAACAAAGAACTGGTTAAAAAAATATATTTTGAACGAGTGTACATTTATGTTGTTAAAAACGTATCTAGCATGTGTATATATCTCTTTGTGAACGATGTAGTACAGTAGTACATTAAATTATGTTTACATACTTGACACATGCGCAAATAAGATAATGAGACGCAGGTGAGGGTCAGCCTAGTCTCCTCCCTTTGTGTAGTAACATGCACTTGCATAATATTTTTTAATGCTGGAGTCCCAAATCTAATCATTCAATGGTGGGGTGAGGGGGAGGGAGGAGAGTAGTGAGAGTGGAGCAGAAAACACTAGTGTAGAGGGACTGAGACTGAAGGAGAGATAAGGGTGCAAGGTCATTGTTTGAGGTTGCCAAACCAAAGTACATGTATGGATGAGACCTTTCCTAGTTTTTATTACAAGCTATAAGAGTTCTATCTATGATGGATGTGTGCTTCATGGGAGAAGATATGCTAGTTGCCTACTCGATTTGACCTGTCCAGCTGAATGGCATTACTCACTGTCGATGTTTCTGGTCTGTATTGTATAAATGTCATTGGAATAGCTGACTGCTAGTTTAAATGACTTGGGACCATAAAATTTAGCACACACATGTGCATAGTTCTGAAAGAACTTAAGTCCTTGGACAGGATGAATTGTGATTCCAGTTTGCAGAATGCAGCAGTTGCTTGTAACATACCACCCGAACCTCTGAGCATGTGTGTGTGTGTGTGTGTGTGTGTGTGTGTGTGTGTGTGTGTGTGTGTGTGTGTAACATCTTTTGAAGTACTGTATCCCACCATCCATGAATTCTATTGTGATAAAACTTGGCAGGCTTCACTACAAAGATATCTGTACATAGGGCACATGCAGTGAACGAAGTCATGGGATTGGCAAAGTTTCCAGAAGGATTAAATACCTACATATACTTGTAAAAGCAGTTACACATGTACAGGGTGAGGTATGTATTATACATGTATATGACTTCAGTGTTACTAGAAAGGTATGTCCACAGGTAGAATGTCTATCAGGCCACCTTTTCTTTAGTAATGCAAACGCAAAAGCAGGTGGGATAGAGTATACCAGTACATGTATATATTGACAGGTCAGACTTGCAACCACAGCAGTTGCAAAGGGCTGGCCTGTGGTTTTGTTGCATCACAGTAATGTGGGTTTTGCTAAAACCACTATTTGGAGATAAAAGAAACCATGTAGACTGTAAGGCTCTGGGCTTATTTACCTGCATCTGGTTGCCAGAGCATTTATTACACTATTTTCATGCATGTACATACAGTTCTCTTCAGGGAACAAAACAAAGCATCATGTAAATCTTATACTGGTTCCCAATATCAAAAAACTGACAAGTGAAGTACACACACTCACTATCATAAACTCCTGCTTATCCTGTGAACCATATTTGTGGCTAGATGTTGAAATCCATATCATATAGTCAATTTGAAAACTGTGAGACAATCTCATACAGATATGGGGTCAAGATTGTCAACCTGACAATCACAAATGCATGGCCCATTTAGAGGAGCAACCCAATTAGACTCTATGGACACATACATGCCCAACACAAACACACATACTCACACACTATATATGCCACTCACACAGCATACTACACACACATATACCACACAAAAATATACATACAAAAACAAGTTCATAAGCATGTGCACAAGGGAACTGGTGGGAACACTGAAAATAAGTGCACGTGTTGGTTATAGCGCTTAAATTTTTCTACCAAATGCAAATGGAGGTAAAGTGGCTGGGAGAAATGGGTTTGAAAGGACATACACACAGTACACAAACACTCACCAAACACACTGTTCATGCACCCAACATGTGTGTACACATGCACACACATGCATAAGACCAACCACACATAAGCAAACTCATCCCATATGCAACATAAACATACTACAAAAACACACATTTATTGTACACGCATACCTAATGTGCATGTCATTGGAAAATGCTATCCTCTCCCCCCAAAGAAGCAACATGGTTCCCCCCCTCCCCCCCCCCCCCTTCACCCGCAGGACAAAGGAGTGAACATTGATCAAAATAGTGGGTAGTGTGGGAATTACATACGTAGTACATACACACACCCATATGAATACATTTGACTATTTTTTAGGGCGCATTATTCGATCACACTCTTCTGAGTCAGGGAAGCTAATGTTCCATATACGTGGGTCTGTGTCGGGCGGGATGTACAGGTGTTTGTGACGGCACACTAGTTTGAGATGCTCACGCTGGTCTCTATGGATACCACCCCCAGCTGAAAACCACTGGAGACAAGAGAATATTGAGGCGAGGAGGGAGAAAGGAGGAGGAAGAGTAGAGTCAAGATGTGTTAGTTTGGGACATACCTTCTGGCAATCTGGGCAAGCTTTGGCATCCAGCTTGTCGCGGTCTGCTTTTTTACGAATAGGCACATCAAATTTGTACGTAGGCAAACCGGCTGTCTTGGCAAGCTTTTTAGCATACCTACAGCAATCATAATATGTGTGAGGATCACTTCATATTTCACTGTGACCCCATCAATCACTTCACTCACTCATATTGTAAATCCCTTTCATTTTTGATTCGTGTATTCTCTCTCTCTTCTTCTTGTTCTTTCTCTTGCTCTATTCTTTCCTCTTCAAGCTCGTCCCCCCCTTGAAGGTTCTGCTGTTGGGATCTCCCCTCCTCTTCTTCTGCAAAGAAATCTGGGCTTTCCCACTGCTGCTTGGAGGGTAGGACTACCGCTTGGTCTTCTTCCCTCTCACCCCTGTCCTCCTTATTAGAACCAAAGAAGATATTGTTTCTAGGGCTGGATAGGATGACATCCACTGGTCTGACCACAGGGGTCAGCGGCACAATGTTAGGTGAATCCAGGCTAAGAGACCCATCAGGTAGAACCTGTGTCAACGTGGTCTGCTTCAGACCCCTCCTCCTATTTCTACTCCACGTCTCCTCATCAGGAGTGTGTGTCTGATCCACGCTGGTACCCAGTCCTGAGTCGTTGGGCTGGGGGCTGAGGCAGCTGGAACCCAGTCCTGTGTCGTTGGGGTGGGGGCTGAGGCAGCTGGTACCCAGTCCTGTGTCGTTGGGCTGTTCTGTTAAGTTTCTCTTCAACTCATGTTTGCTGCTTTCAATTATGGGGGAAAGGGGTGGGGTTTCCGTTGTGTCCAACAAGCATTGCGAATCGGTCAGTGGTATTCCCTCCACCTGAGGGATGCACTGAATTGGAGAGAGAGCCAAGCTACTGGAATGCTGGAGTGTACCAAAGGGTGGCACAATGAAGGTGGAAACTGCATTGAAACAGTCCTTATGACTAGAGTAATGGGGCAGTGAGGCCTGTGTTGAAGTCAGCAAACGTAGTGGCAACTTGACAATGGAGCATGTTAAAGAGCTGGTGCTGTTCTCGTAGTCTGAATCATGCAGTATCACATTATCAAATGAAAGTCCTTCATTTCTGTCTTCTGGAAGCTTTGCTTTGAAGCTTGTCAGAGGCAATGCTGCACTGCTATTTTCCTGCATGTCACATGCAAGGCATGTGACATCAGATGTAAAGTCAGTTGCTCCTGCTGAGGCTTTGGAAGCAAGATCACAAGCTTCTCCTGCCACACACCCTTTACTAATGTGTCTCCTTCCCTGATCAGACCTTGCCTCCATGTAGTGCATCTTCTTTGGGGAGGAATTGGTTAGCTGAAGAACTCTCTTCCCCTTTGATGCAGCCACGCCTTCCAACAACCTCTGCGCCGGGATGTAGTCCTCATTAACCACATCACCACCGTCCTCTTCTGAGTAGAGACCTGTTGACGATGAACTGGAGAAGAGGCTGATGGTTGCATTGCATTTGGTCTGGAGAGGTAGCTCTTTGTTTCTCATTTCCATGGCTTCACGCTCTCTTAGAAGTGTTTCAATTTGTTTCCTCAAAGCTTCATTTTCTCTCTTATGTGCTTCACGTATTATTTCAATTTCTTGTCTGAGTGTTTCGATATCCATTTTAAGTGCCGCTACACACCAAAACATTAGGGTAATTGGTACGGCTGAAATCGGCTATAAAATCATGGACTCACACTGATTCTCCTGCAGCGCACGCAAGCACGTCGCATGAAGATGCATAGCATGCTGAAAAGAGTTCATCTTTTGGAGTTAAAAAAAAACTGGTTCCCAGACTTGCAGATTTATTTATTGCTATCGTGAGAATATGGTTACCGTAGGAGATTACTGCTTCGTACCTTGACCCAACCAAGCAATCCAGTATGACCGTTCTGGATCCTTTCTTTAACAGATGTAAGCTGCTAGTTATAGCTTACCAGAACATGCAATGTGCACTGGCGTACGCGTAGCACACAACCACATCAATCGCTAACGCAGTAAGTCAAACGTTCCGTCTATCAATCGCTAACGCAGTAAGTCAAACGTTTTACAACGTTTGACTTACTGCGTTAGCGATTGATGTAGACGGACCTGCATGCTACGCGTACGCCAGTGCACATTGCATGTTACAAACCTAGTCTCGTACCCAGACCCACATGACGTAACGATTATCGCTGTACAGTATAATCTACGTAGATTACCGTAGTTCGTCAACGCTTTGCACGATATTGCTTAGGTTCGTTTTTCAGTGATTCGTATGAGCCAAGAACGTGTAATTCGTTTAGCGGAAAATCCTGGCTAAGCTATTCTCGTGCGCATAAGTGGTACCGCCCACCGCATTCCAGATTAAAAGCATTATGTACGTTCAATGGTTCGTCTGATGATATTTCTTGGTTTTCATGTTTTCGTGCGAGAGTGGAAACGAACAAAAAAACGAAAATGGACTGAAAATACAGTATACTGTTAACAGCGATAATCGCGTCATGTGGGTCTGGGTACGAAACTAGCTAACAGCATCCAGAACGGATTGCTTGGTTGGGTCTGGGTACGAAGTCTATGAGACCCGCCTCTTTTGTCGGGTCTGGGTACGACGCCGAATGTGTACAGTGGAAATCGTGGTACTTGATCCTAAAATTTTTCTTCATGTGAAGTTTGGTCACTTGAATGTATTTTGATTAATGAGAACGTAAATAAAAATCTAACAACGCTCATTTGTTGCATATGTGTTTTTCAATAAGCATTCACAACTAGAATGCGTCACGTGACTTTTGGTTTCACTACGATTATTGATAGTAAACAAATTACCATTTATAGTTTTAGGCACATTTCTCTCTCGCACGGCTACGAATCATTACGAATCATGGCACATAAGGAGAGTGGCCGTTTTACCATCGTTTGCTCGAGTTAGATTTTTAGTCCGGTAAAAGGAAACGGTGTTTTCGATTCAGACGCCATATTAGATATCGTTTTGTGTTAGGCAAGCCGCTTCGCTTTGCACGAATACTATGTCTCGCAAACTTACAAGATAGCGGTACGATCCTTACTTTATCGTTTGAACTCGTTTCTATAGTGTCAACGCGCCATGCATCGCAAAAAAAATGCTTTCAAAGAAATGGGGCTTGACAACACAGCCATTTACAATGAATTACATTAAAATAGTAACGTTATTCAAGTTATCCACTAGTTATCGATTATGGCTGAGGGCGTTAGTAGTGTTGTTGAAAGCGAAAACGGTTCTTTTCAGAGCCAAATCACTCGTCGCTTGCCGAGAAAGGCTAGTCGAGCTGCAATGTCTGCTTGGAAACCACTTTGTGCGAAGAAATCTCCAAGGGGAGACCCGCGAGCTGGGGCAGCAGCGAAACGGTCCGTACAGCGAGCCAGCAAGATTTTGCTGATGAGCACGGTGAAGAGAAGGACTGCAGCTGCAATCGCAAAAAGTGCCGCGAAAGAGTTGCAGTCTCTAGCGGAATTTATGCCTAACCTTGCTGATACGGATGCAAGAACACTTGCATTGCGATTATACTACATTGAATTGGCAGATGGCGTATCTCCCATTCGTGCTCGAAACAAAGTTAGTCAAATGTTCTTGGTGAGTGCGGCAACAGTGAAAAGATGGTCTTCGTCTTGGGAATCTATTGGAGAAGATGCTTTGTTGGATCATCGAAGCGAACATGAAGAAAGAGATCCATCACTTCTTTTTGGTAGTCCAGCCCTTGTGTTTGAGCTACAAAGCTGGATTAAAAATAGGCTCAAACAAGGTGGCAAGCATAAAGATGGTTATTTGACAATTCAACAATTGCAGAATTACATCAATAATGTTCTTTTCAATGATCCAGACGTTGTGTCACCAGAACTTCTAGATCTTCATGATGCTAGATACCACTCACGTCAGGTATCACGAATGACTGTTCTGCGTTGGATGCACAAGCTGGGCTATAAGTGGGCTGATTCATCCAGAGCTCCTTTTTGTGATCGACACGAGGACCAGGATGTTGTTACCTATCGTAACGAATGGGTAAAGCAAATGTTGGCTTTAAAGCCACGTCTGCCAATTTTAAGTGAGGCAACTGGAAAACCAGAATGGCCCAACCTCCCTGCAGGTGAAAAACCTCTTCTTCATGGCAACCATGATGAGTGCATTTTGTATGCTAATGAAGGGAACCGGTTTGCTTGGGTAAGTGATGATGCTTACCATATGAAGCCGAAAGGAGATGGAGCTACCATTATGGTAAGTGGCGTCTCAGTTCCATGCCAAGGCTGGTTGGGACTAGAAACCATTGAGCCCAAAAGTGATGGAACATGGAAGCACGATAATGTAATGAATAATCTGAAAAAAGTTATTGATCAATTCGAACATTTGTATCCAGGATGCCAATTGTTGTTGACATATGATAATGCTCCCTCTCACACTGCTGTAAAAAAAGGGTCACTGTCTACTGCTCGTATGAACATGACTGATGGAGGCAAGCAACCAATCATTACACAAATGGGATGGTTTGAAACATTTGATTTGGCCACAAATTCGATGAAGAAAGTGTTACAGCAAATGTGGTATCCAGGGCAAGATGGAACACCCATTGCTAAGGGTGCATTACGAGTATGTAAAGAGCGAGGTTTAAAAGGGATTGAAAAAATGAGACTGGATGATCTAAGGGCATTGCTAGCATCCCAACCTGATTTTGCAAGTGTGAAACCAGAGATCCAACAAGAAGCAGAGAGACGTGGACACATTCTACTGTTTGGCCCAAAGTGTCATCCAGAATGCATGCATGTTGAAATGTGCTGGGCACATGTCAAGCAATACTGTAGACAACATTGTGGACAGAGTATTACTGCTCTCCGAACCAGCCTCCAACATGCATTGTCAGAACAGCACCTGACAGTGAAGCAACATACCGCCTTCTCCCAACACACTTGGAAGTGGATTGAGGCGTACTCACATGAAGCAGATGGTGTTGCAGTGTATGAAGCAATGAAAGCTCTCAAAAAACTACATAGGCACCATCGCAAGGGAATACACACATCAATCCCTTTACCATCCAGCCAATAACAACACTTTTGCAATTTAATATGCATGTCTGAACATGTATAATGTATAACTGACTATAACTCTTCATGTCCTATAATCAAATAGATCCTGTTTTCCATTAGCTTCCCACGACGAAGACTATCTTTTTACTGTTATCACACTTACCAAGAACATTTGACTAACTTTGTTTCGAGCACGAATGGGAGATACGCCATCTGCCAATTCAATGTAGTATAATCGCAATGCAAGTGTTCTTGCATCCGTATCAGCAAGGTTAGGCATAAATTCCGCTAGAGACTGCAACTCCTTTGCGGCACTTGTTGCAATTGCAGCTGCAGTCCTTCTCTTCGTCGTGTACGGACCGTTTCGCTGCTGCCCCGCTCGCGGGTCTCCCCTTGGAGATTTTTTCACAAAGTGGTTTCCAAGCAGACATTGCAGCTCGACTAGCCTTTCTCGGCAAGCGACGAGTGATTTGGCTCTGAAAAGAACCGTTTTCGCTTTCAACAACACTACCAACGCCCTCAGCCATAATCGATAACTAGTGGATAACTTGAATAACGTTACTATTTTAATGTAATTCATTGTAAATGGCTGTGTTGTCAAGCCCCATTTCTTTGAAAGCATTTTTTTTGCGATGCATGGCGCGTTGACACTATAGAAACGAGTTCAAACGATAAAGTAAGGATCGTACCGCTATCTTGTAAGTTTGCGAGACATAATATTCGTGCAAAGCGAAGCGGCTTGCCTAACACAAAACGATATCTAATATGGCGTCTGAATCGAAAACACCGTTTCCTTTTACCGGACTAAAAATCTAACTCGAGCAAACGATGGTAAAACGGCCACTCTCCTTATGTGCCATGATTCGTAATGATTCGTAGCCGTGCGAGAGAGAAATGTGCCTAAAACTATAAATGGTAATTTGTTTACTATCAATAATCGTAGTGAAACCAAAAAGTCACGTGACGCATTCTAGTTGTGAATGCTTATTGAAAAACACATATGCAACAAATGAGCGTTGTTAGATTTTTATTTACGTTCTCATTAATCAAAATACATTCAAGTGACCAAACTTCACATGAAGAAAAATTTTAGGATCAAGTACCACGATTTCCACTGTACGCTCCATTAGCCCCACCCTTACGATGGAAGTTAACTTGAATATTGAAAGTTAGCGGTTAAATGTATTACGTAATGACCGCTAGAAGTAACGGTTGTAATTAGTTTTTCTTTGAAAATTTTTACTGCTTTTGCTTTCAATGCAACGAACACAAAATATATATCAAAATGATGCGCCGAATTTTCCCTATCGAGTGGTTCAATCAGATTTTTTATATGATTTGAAATAGAAAAGTGTCCTCTCAATGTATTGCGATTTCTGGATATGCTTAGTTGAGACTCTCCTCAGTGAGGACAGACAGTGCAGGCCAATGGAGACGGGTGATAGGGTGCTCTCACATTAGGTTCAACAAGAGTAGACTAAGGCAGGCCCATTGTGAAGCACATCTCTGGTGAGGTCATTCACATGGCAGTTGTTTACAACTAATTAACGTGTGCTGTTGAATTTCAAAGATTTGCATGCATGTAAAAATACATCCATACCTTGTGAGTTCAATATGCATGCAACCATTTACAGAGCAAGCATCCTTGACTCCCAAGGTGATGGATTTCACAAACAGATTCCCTTCCCAGCGTACACAACATCTGTCTAGATAGCTCCTCCTCCCCTTCTATACTATATGATATAAATAGCACTGTTGCTGGGATTTGGAGGGGGTGGAGTGTGTGGATGTGTACATGGGGACTTTCTATTGTATGCTACAGTAAAATATTATGTGTACCTTATACTTAGGACACAAGTAGGCTAACATAACAGAGGAATCCAGCATGTGTTGTTCACATCTGCTGGGTTGTGATCATATCATGGTGCAACATCAGCTGGGCAAAGGCAGTCCCCTTGTTGCCAGGCCATTCTTGGCTGTTGTGTGTTTGATGTGGCCTGTTATTCAGTTGCAGGTGGTCATTGTTGCTGACTTGTTGCATTGCGCTGCATTGAGGGTGGGGGGTGGGGGGGGGGATGTGTGTGATGTAATTTTCCAACACCTTGCAAGTGGATCGACTTCAACTGAATCTCAGGGCCAATCCTTCAACTTTGACTGGGCCAGTTAATTTTAAAACCTTTCATTATAAGCCTTAGGCCTTCATGTAGTATTAATACTCTCTGTCATTATTTATTGAGGTGGTTTGAGATTTGAAACCAAGTACCTTTTGGATGTTGATTTGTGCATATTTATGCATGTCTGAAATGGTTTGCTGGCATCACTCCAAAAATATTGTCTGGCATTTTTATTTTTATTTTTTTAAACGTACATTGCAGTTGCAGTTTTTAAATCTAATTTGTTTAGTTCACCACTAATCGCTCAACCCTTTGTACATATTGAGCTCACTTTAGTCATTCATGCGGTCAGCAATGCTAAACTGTCCTCTCTCCCAAATCACATTATTGCCTCACATTAGTGACATTAGTGCTAACACATCCCAGTTGCTATGGTTACACCTGACACCAGCACTGCACACAATGCCACATGAAGGGAACAGTTAACAAAGGCACAGTTGGAACTCATACAGAACACAGGATGCCCAGTAAGATAAAACATATGTGCACAAGTTGTAATGTGCATGTATATCATGTTGTTTTTGGGATGATAAGAATGTGTGTAATTACAGTTGAACCCCTAAATGCAGGCGGACCATACTGAGATATCCGGATTACCAAGGTGCCTTATTCCAGGGAGTCCGCATTTAGTGGTTCCATTGTATATCTGTTGTATTATATTTTTAAAGGTGTGGTCGAAGCTAGCTTGTACAATGTGGGGTTAGTACAGTGTTTGTACACATCTAAGGTCTCCTTACTTTGGGTAGCGTGTGGGTACACTGTGGGTACAGGCATTGGGTAGCATGTGGGTACACTGTGGGTACAGGCATTGGATAGCGTGTGGGTACACTGTGAGTACAGGCATTGGATAGCGTGTGGGTACACTGTGTGCATAGGCATTGGATAGCGTGTGGGTACACTGTGGGTACAGGCATTGGGTAGCGTGTGGGTACACTGTGGGTACAGGCATTGGATAGCATGTGGGTACACTGTGTGCATAGGCATTGGATAGCGTGTGGGTGCACTGTGGGTACAGGCATTGGATAGCGTGTGGGTACACTGTGGGTACAGGCATTGGTAGCGTGTGGGTACACTGTGGGTACAGGCATTAGGCAGCATGTGGGTACACTTATATGTGGCTGGATATAGATAGACATCAGTGTGTGGATCACTGTGGGTACAGGCATTAGGTAGCATGTGGGTACAGATATAGATTGACATCATTGTGTGGATTTGGTTGCTATCCAAGTTCAGATATATGGATATCATTATGCCATGAAAATACCCGTAGAAAAAAAGCTGGAACTTGGGGTGATATTGACTTACAGCTTTTGAATGGCTGGATTTGTAAGTCCTATTGAGGTATATATGTATAATCACCTTTAGTTGCAGCTCCATTGATTTTAAACGGCTCACGCGTAACACACCTAACACTCATGCACACATACACACACCTAACACCAACACTCCTGAGCACATACTAACACCGGTTGGAGAGGCCTTTGCAACACACCATGGGAATATGGGACAACAAGCCATGGGAAGTAAAATGTGGTAGCACAGAAAGGAAAACTAAGAGAATAAACTATCAACCGATCACACACACGTACACAGCAGTATACAGACAACAGATGCTAACCTGCAAAGTGCCTTAAAGACAAGTAGCAAAAACACAATATATCCTAACTCGTGCCTCTCAACAGGTCAGTACCCTGCTTATAAAAGCAAGCATTCAACAATGATGCCACTGTTTCCCCCCCCCCCCCCCCACACACACACACACACATACACACACATGTACTGTACACACACGCACATACAAAATATGACAGCAAGTATATATACTCTAGGGATTCTACTGCCACCCTTCCCCCTCCTCTTTTCCCATCAAATCCTCTGCACCCTCTCCTTTTCATTTACCACGTGTACAGGGATTTTATTGAAACTGAATGTCTACTAAATACCACCATGAAGACAGCCAGACACAGTGCACTGACTCCTCCCTTTATGGAAACTACAAATATTACCACAGGTTAATATACAAATATGTGATGTGCACTATAGAATCATGAGCCCAATTCATCCCAAAATGGGAATGCTCCGGATGAGATTGTCTTTTCTGGGTGGCATGTGTGACTCCCTGACTGTGGCACGCATATATTGTTCGTGTGAACCTGTTTCATGTTACTCAACAATGCATGCTCAAATTTCAGTGCAATTGAATAGGCATGCGTGTACATCTGTTCCATATGGCAGAAATTTTTATTCAAAATATTTCAGTCGTACACAATTTCCCAGTTGTATTCCCTAATGCGTGGGTCTGCAGCAAATCCTGCCATTAATGCACTTCCCTGGTTATTCTTTGGTGGCTGTTTCTACTTAGCTCTACAAAGGTTACACCTGTTATTTTACAACAGTGCATAGCTTCATCAAAGCAGTGCCTCTTATCCTTTTATTTTTAATTTAAAAAAAAGGGTAAATTAAAGCTAAGTTGTAAGAGAACCAGTTGACAAATGACAGAGCACACTCAAGCCCTTGGGGGTAGCTATGTCACTGATCAGGGCAACAAACGTTCACAACAGTACAGTCATATCAAATATCAAATTGCCCACCATAACACGACCTCCTCCTACACACATGCAAGTGTGTCTTAATTACATCTCTGTATGGTACTGCCTCATGATACACCAACACAAGAGTATCTCAGAGCACAACTCCACATGACTCATACACCCGAAACCACGAACCACGAAATACCCATTTCCTCCTGCACTGACAACGGAAATGCTGTTCCACTGACATCACCACAGTGACTTTACAACACCATGCCAAAGATGCCACAAGTAACGAAGTCAACAAGACCCACCGTAGTACGTTTCAACGAGAGGCTGATAGGCCTCCATTAGCCTGGCGATGCCTTCGTAGAGCAATGTCAACATGTCAGCATAGACCACTCCTGCCCGCTCCCCTGCAAAGGAAGGTGTACATGACCATATCCAAGTGGCACCTACTGTACGCAGGTACACATGCTTACGTTGCGCATGCATGTAGGCACATCCCACACTATGCGTTTGCGTTTAACAGGAACATGTGTGCAACACATGCACATAACGTGCATACCAGCAAACAGTTTGCATGTATTCACATATGTGCATCCTGTACATGTGTTTGGGAACACATGTACATTATATTTGCACACCTATCTACTGTATATATGTAACAACCGATGCCATGATTGTACACACTACAGAGACTGCAAGCATGTACATCCATGAACCACAAAATAGCTACATGCATCACATTCGCATGTATAATTAATATCAATCATCATTTGTAATACAATATGCACAACAAACATCCATCATAGAGTATATATGTACGCTGTAGCCATGCCGACATATATGCAAACACACACACACATACACATACACACATAAACACACACACACACACACACACATACACACACACATACACACACACATACATACACACATCCATACACACACATATATATACACATACATACACGATTACATTCACACACCAAGGTACGAATACAAACCGCACGCTCTCCCTACTTCTACATTTCACTTATTGTTTTGTGACAGTCGTACCAATGACTATATGCATACCATAAGCAGTCACAAAGATGACCTCATTCCCGCACGTCGCACGCTCAAATAAGCTTGGCCCCGATGAGTGAGGTGTTCTAGCATGGGTATTAATGACGTATGTACTCAAAGGCTCGCCATGCACTTCTCGATCAGTACTGGGTTACAGAGCCTAACTATATAACAATACACAGCACACACGGAAAATACAACTGAAATAACTAAACTCTATGACAACCAATATGTAAATTGCCATAAGTGGCAACGGTCAATCAGACAATGGGCTAGCTGTGAGTGAAAGGCATATCAAAACTATTTTTAAAGTGGCCATTCTGAGAATCGATGAATTTTAAAATGATTGCAATTTGTCAAGGCTTTTGATGTGACCAAGAGATACACGTATATTGGCAAGTACCTATATACTAAGTGAGGACAGGGAGAATACTGCATTAACAACTCAATTCGACTCGTTTCAGTTATGCCATTGGATTAACAGGACACCTGCCAGTTTTCAAAGAATGATGGTTCTGTGTTCGATCGTATACTGCGGTATTGTCATCCAATAAAGATGCAATGTATAGCATATCTTGGTAACTTGATGTTAAACAGCGATATAACTGCATGCGTGGAGAGAGCATGCATCTATAACATCTAGAAACTGAAGAGACACTGATAAATTATTCATTAACCCCTTCTCTGCCAAGCTCCAGTTTTACGCCTGCCATGCATGGCACTGACTCAGAGGTGCTTTTTTTATCAGGCCTATGAGTGATTGTGGCTGCTGGGAGTGAGGCTGTATCTGATGAGGGAGTGATTGTGGCTGCTGGGAGTGAGGCTGTATCTGATGAGGGAGTGATTGTGGCTGCTGGGAGTGAGACTGTGTCTGACAAGGGAGTGATTGTGGCTGCTGGGAGTGAAGCTGTGTCTGTTGTAGCTGCTGGGACTGAGGCTGTGTCTGATGAGGGAGTGATTGTGGCTGCTGGGAGTGAAGCTGTGTCTGATGAGGGAGTGATTGTGGCTGCTGGGAGTGAGGCAGTGTCTGATGAGGGAGTGATTGTGGCTGCTGGGAGTGAGGCTGTGTCTGATGAGGGAGTGATTGTGGCTGCTGGGAGTGAGGCTGTGTCTGATGAGGGAGTGATTGTGGCTGCTGGGAGTGAGACTGTGTCTGATGAGGGAGTGATTGTGGCTGCTGGGAGTGAGACTGTGTCTGATGAGGGAGTGATTGTGGCTGCTGGGAGTGAAGCTGTGTCTGATGAGGGAGTGATTGTGGCTGCTGGGAGTGAGGCTGTGTCTGATGAGGGAGTGGTTGTGGCTGCTGGGAGTGAAGCTGTGTCTGATGAGGGAGTGATTGTGGCTGCTGGGAGTGAGGCTGTGTCTGATGAGGGAGTGATTGTGGCTGCTGGGAGTGATTGTGTCTGATGAGGGAGTGATTGTGGCTGCTGGGAGTGAGGCAGTGTCTGATGAGGGAGTGATTGTGGCTGCTGGGAGTGAGGCTGTGTCTGATGAGGGAGTGATTGTGGCTGCTGGGAGTGAGGCTGTGTCTGATGAGGGAGTGATTGTGGCTGCTGGGAGTGAGGCTGTGTCTGATGAGGGAGTGATTGTGGCTGCTGGGAGTGAGGCTGTGTCTGATGTGGGAGTGTTTTTTGTGGCAGAGGATGTGGCTGTTGGAAGTGAGGAGTATGCTGTGTCATAGAAACCAACTCCATTCCTTCTCCACTTTGAACACGTGACTTAATTTCTTTTTCTACATCATCAAGTGCTGCTTTAACTTTCCACATCTTTTCAATAAATTAAAGCAGCACATACAAAACCAACAAACACATTCAGTCTTATACAATGTAGCACGCACAGAAGTAGGCAGATACGAAACCAAGTCTCCTGCTGAAGTACTGTGCAATATTTATCAGCGCTTCATTGGCGCACATTACTTCCATCTCGTTCGCAGAACCTCAAGTCAAATTACATCACCGCACTGCAACCCGCAGCGCGTATGAGTGAATTGTAATTATAAAAGTCAAACAAATAATAACACAGTAAGAAAAGAATATTTATAACAACACAAAATAGCAAGTGTTCCTTCATGGAGGCTGCATGACAGGCCTGTGTCCCACACACATCCGTGTTGCTATTCAGTTGGTCTTCAAATCATACTTTTTCAGTATTAATAAAGAACACTGAAATCAAAATTGGTTGGAGCTTAACTGGTACACATGAATGGGCCTGCCACTTTTGTGAATATATATTAATTAATACATCTACCACCCAAACATACATATACACATGGACATACCCAAATAATGTCCAATGATGGTTTCTGCCATGCTCCTGAATGATGGCATGGAACCAGCTAGTCCAAAAGGAAGTTAGAGTGGCAGGATGGCATGGAACCAGCTAGTCCAAAGGAAGTAGAGTGGCAGGTTTACTAATAGCAACAACAGCACAGTGCACTTAATACTTGACCACATCCACCTTGACTTACCATCCCCCTTGGATACAGCTTTTCTCTGCGAAACTGAATTGTTCAGCTGATCCTACACAATTAAAAATGATGCTACTTCACTCATATACGCCTCTTCCATGTCACCACACACTAGTGTTGGTAAATAGGAAAAAATGCCAAGGGGAGGGACGAAGGGTTAGATAGAGATTTCAAGCTTGTCCTTAACCGATTATACGCGGAATTGTTATAGTAATATATTTATCATTTTAATGCATGGTCTCACGCATGGTGTGGACTGAATATTTGGGAGAGAATTTAGCCTAAATATTTGTGATCTTGTGAGGTTTTGTTTTGCAGTAGTTGTGATCGACGTGAACGCTTTTGAACCAGAGACGATCATTTAGTATTGTATGTAGTTATGTAGGTAGCTGCATGGTAGAGCGTCAGGGGCGGATTTAGGGGGGGGGGGGGGGGGGGGTCCAGGGGGTCCGGACCCCCCCTTTTCTATATGAAGAATGACGTAATGCATACTGCAATTTATGCAGCGTTCTGCATGTTACCGTCCTTGGATTTACAAGATTGCACATCGTTCTAGCCAAGCGGGGTCTATATCGATCTAATTAAATCCTCCTACATGTGTAATAACGAAATGTTTAATCGCGCGATCGATCGAACGGTGCGTGTGAGCAGGAATTGAGGTAAGCGATCAAAAGACGTGAATGGGATGGATCTCAGATTCTTTTCCTCAGAAAACAGATAGCTATATAGAGCTAAATAAACTAAAAATACTAATACCATAGTAAAACATGCATGAGTCGTTTATAGACCGACATGTAGCTGGTGCTTGGCCACGTGCACGCTTCGGTCACAAATTCACAAAAGCTTTGCGTCACGAATTTAATTGCTGAGCAGTAGGAACTATATAGCATTGTGAAGAATGAACAGTTTTCTCGTCGCTATCCATGCAGGCTCTAGTAATCCGGATATCGCGTGATGTACATGTATATGTATTGATATCACTGTCAATTTCATGCTAAATAAACGCAAAAGCAAAAAAGCGGCTGGGGCGAAGCCCCAGACCCCACTGGGGGACCTATCAGCGCTCCCCCAGACCCCTTTGCTGTCACGGGAGGGGGCACTCTCCCTCCCGTACCCTCCGCCAGTTGTGAATATATTTATCAGACCCCCCCCCTTTCCCAAAATCCTGGATCCGCCCCTGCAGCGTATACGTGTAGCTGTACGCTGAGTGGACTTAGTGTTGTGTGTGGGTGCATACATGGTTGTACGCTGAGTATACTTAGGGATGCGTTGGTAGCAAACGCTGAATGTAGTAATGTGTTGATAGCCGTGTATGTGCGCTGAGTGTGCAGTATCAGACCTTATCACGCGCTGCATCCCTCCCCCTATGAAGACTGTATGATATAGCTATTTAACTTTTGCAAAGAACCTGTTGGTAACAATCACACGTTTACGGCCGTCTATACGTAATAACCACTGGCAATGTCGTGGAGTACATGCTGTACGGCCAGAGCTGCGCGGACGCAAATTTGCGTCTTCCGCGTATAATCGGTTACGATGTTGTGTATCAGATATACAGCAATGTGTATGTGCTCATGAGGGACACATGGGTGAGGTAATGAGACTCACTTTGTGGTGGAAGAAACAAAGTCCAAATATACATTTAAGGCACAAGAATGTAATGAGAGGTCAGGGTTCTGAGGAGAGGTCATAGATTGTAGGTCAAGTACCAATGTTGCATGAATGCTCAACATGTACTCTTAATAATAAAACCTATTACCTGCATTCAGATTGAAAAGCTGCAGTTTTGGGGGAGGGGGTTCCAGACACCCTGGCTGCACAACAGTGCATGGTTTAGGACACTGGGTGTGGGAATCATAATTATACCGGGTGTCCACGAAAGAACGCAATGCTTTTGAACGGGAATAACATTTGATAGATTGCGTTCTTTCGTGGACACCCGGTATAAACAGTTGTGTAGCAATTAACAAAATAAGAATTGACTACGTTTAAAAATATGTTCAAACTGTAGGTGATAATGATAAGCACTTTTACCATTTCTGTTTTCCTAATTGTTATTTGCTTTCTGACATACATAATGTTGTAGTTGAGTGTGTATTAGTATATAATGAATGACTCATGTGTGCGATTGTTGTTCGATGTGAAGTTATGTATTTTCATAGCTCTCACAAAAATGCATAAGCTCCAAACATTCACACACACATACACACACACACACACACACACACACACATGCACGCTTGATACAGAATAGTTAAAGAGGTACTATGCGATTAAAAATAGTGAAAAAAATCATGATAGTTAATGATATGGTCATATAAAGTCACAGAAGGTTAGAAGTTTAGTCATGTGATGCAATAATTCTGGTTTTATAAAGACCTTGCATTTCAATTTTAATGATGTATTTTCGTAGCTCCCCCAAAAAAGAAGGTCCAAACAAGACACACACATACACACACTCACACAAACACACACGCACACACATACACAACACACACACAGCTTAATATAGGATAGTTAATAGATAGGATCACTGTTAAAATCCACAAGCACACAACACACAGACGTTAGGTGAAGTCTAATTCAAGTGATCTAATAATTTAGGTTTAATAGCTTTCAATTCGAGATACACTGATTTCAACTTTAGAGTTGAATTAGCATTATTTGGAGGTAACCCACCTCTCCACAAAACACACAAGCTGCATGCATATGAAAAGAATGAATTTAACCCCCCCCCCCCCCCCTCCACACACACACACACACATCACTCCTTGTATCATACCTTTTTGATTGTCACCCAAGGTTCCCTGTCAAGAATTAACTTCGCTTTTCCTTGGTCCTTTTTTTCGCCTGACAATTGACATTATCCTTGAGGATAAGTCAAAGGTATGTCAATTTTCAGGCAAAAAAAAGGACCGAGGGGTGGAACCCTCAAGGATTTTATCGGGCGAATTATATATGTTTGGGGCAATTTGTGACCCTGACCGAAAAGTTGACCGAGGTCTTGATTATTTTTTTAGACCGAATTGTAATTGTAATAGGTCAGGTTTTTGGTCGTGTTTTCGTCGATAGAATAATATAAATTGTATATAATTCTATATTGTTTATTGGAACAATTGGGGTGTTTACGGTGGACCGAATTAGTCATTTCGGTCGTATACATGTTGACCACTGAGTTGACGAGGTTCATTATGCTTGCGCACCGGTATAATGTACGTACCTTTGAGCAAAATGTACTGTTCCATTTACACATAAGTAGATGAAGTGTAACCAAGCCTCACAGCACATTCAACCTCGAAAAGCACCGCAGCTATGTGAGAGCACCCCTCTCCTAGACTGAAATACAAATGCAATAGGTACAAACAATAACAAAACTTACCCAGCCTTGCATGTGCAGTGAGAAGACACAATACAACCGTCTGGCTTAGCTATTATCCAAGCTTCATGTGCATCATCGGGTGAGCGTTGGCTAGGATTGACTTTGGCTTTGACCAAAATGCGGATATGGTTCCGGGGGTCGTAACCCCCCCCCCCCCCCCCCCCCCCCCCCCCCCCTCCTCAGGGCCAAGCATGAATATCATTATTATACCACGTGTTTATGAATATCATTATTGTACCCCACGTGTCTTATTATCTGCTGCGATGAAACGGTCAACGTCAATTTCCCTACTAGTAGTAAACGAGCGAGAGGTGAGTTCAGCTGCTGTTCGCTTGTACAATTGTAAATGGCGTATAATGTTGCTTTCGTCTCGATCACCTAACGGATGCGCCTTGGTACGATAACCTTTTCTTGGGCACACTGACGGCAGAGTTTATGAGAGGGCGATTGAGGAAAAAAAAATTCGCGCGCGCCCCTCCCCTTCATCAATTCGGACCCCCCCCCCCCCCTCACCAAAATCCTGCATCCGCCCCTGCATTGCCACTTTAAGACGCCTTGACCAAATGCCATTGCGTAGACAGTCCTTACGTAGCCAAACTCGAAGAAATTATAGGCTCGAGCTGCTTCCATGAAAGCAGCTGCTCCTGGGTAGGGTAGATTAGGTAGAGATCGGCATGTGCGATAGCGTAGGTAGTGTTCGGCATCCATGTGTTATCATTTAAAGGGAACGTAGCTGCTTTAAACTATACTTACTGCTCCTAAGACAACCCAGAAGGATGGTTTTTAACCTGTTTTGAAATATTGAAATGTCTTCTTTGAGGCTCTGTATTGTGTTGAAAGTGCGGTTGCCGAACACTCCCTACTGCCGACCACTCCTCACATTACCCTATACGTGCCAGGTCGTTTAATGAAATAGGCCCATACTCCATCCGTGGCCACAACGACATATCGTCGCTAAAGCGATGACTGTTGGATTCCACGTATGGGTCATCACTTAAAAGCAAACCAACAGACTCCAACTTCTGCTTATACCGCTCTTTTGCAACCAACCGAGCTTGCCAATTAAACGTGAGTGTCACGTGATCCGCCGGACCTATGTATACTACGCAACTGAACTCATTTAATGGCACTAAATGGTATCTATATCTCACCATTCTTATACACGAATATGATCTCTTGGCAGTTCCTTTTAATCCTGTGGCACAACAACTCCTTCAATTCCACCCGCGAAAATTGCCCCACGGATATTGGGACAGTTTAGCCCCACCATAGATAGTATAATACATGGATTGGAAACGAGAAAGATTACGGAGTTTCATGCGCGTTTCGACTTCCGTAAACTATACAGTCTACAGGTGTTATTCGGAGTGCACTTTCCTCTGTATTGGAGGACGAAGGGTTTGGACTAAACACCCCACGACTGAAGTTGGCTAAAGAAATAGCTCGAAAAATTCTTTCTGGGCAGGCCCAGACGAAATTTACGTGGCATTGGTGATCACACAATAGTAGAAGCTGCAATAGAAACGACCGCTTAAATGTTGATATGCCAACTGAACAACTCTAGGGTCATTGTACATCTATACCAAGTAATTTGTAGTTCGTGGATTGTAAAGGTTTCGTCAAATAAATCACACAAATAGTGACCATTTGTATCACAGAATACGCGTATGCTTGACTCTAACTTCGCGTGCAATCGTTCTCAAGCCTTAAAAATGCCCCAGAGCAATACTTGCTGCTATACAGCAAGTGACAGGACATAAGACGTGTTTTAAAGTTCTTGTGTTCAATGAGGAAAATTACACAACCAAATACATGGGCGGTCTAGGACCGTGTCCTAATATGACACGTAGACATACAATACAAAACACTTACCTTCCTTCTTGTTGGTACCACAGACTATTTGATGTACGTTAAAGTATGACAACACCTAAACGAAACCCTGTTTGACAAAACTCACAACTATTTCAAACACCTCAAAAACGAGTCACGGAGTAGACGCGGGAAGTGACGTCACGTACGTATTAATGTACAGCGTTTCCAATCCATGTATCTATGGCCCCACGGATATACCGGGTATTATTAATGTCATAAAAATGCATCGCGTTTGAATCGCTATAACATCCCAACGGTTAATGCTATCGTCCTTCTGTTTTCAACACTTCATACTGCACCGTTTCACTACGGGAAAACATATTTTGGGGCCTTGCACCAGTTCCTTGCCGATGCTACGAGGTCCGATACCCCATGGGGGTCAAGACCGCCACATCTTCAGGTAGGAGCGCTTAAATCGCTTCAAATTCAGTACGTACGTACAGGGGTCCTGTTGCTATTGATGTATTCATTTCGTTAATTTTTACTCTATCCTGCACGAAGATACAGTTGTGCAAAGTTAATGCACATTTCCCGCTCGATTGCACCATTATTGCATCATTCTCCCAATCACAAATAAAATTTGATAACTTCTTTGTTCCGCCCATTTCTCTCTTCAACTAAGCTAGCCGTTGACGTTCGCAACTGTTTTTGTCTCACTCACACAGTGAGTTTATGCGGAAAAATTAAAAGAAGAAGAAGACTGCTCACTTTGCCAGACGATCGCACCAATTAACGGATCCGAGTGAATGGTTGCAGTAATCTTGCGCCTCCCACGTCGCCGGCAGTATTCAAAACTGCGCGCGTAAGGCTATTTGCTACGCACTCGCATCATCCTCTAGTCGTGTAATAAAGCTTTCCTATTTGCCATCATCTTGCTAAAACCATCGTCTTATACTATATCTGCCACGCCCACTCAGCTATGATTTCAGTCACACAACTTTCAGTTCACACATAGTACATGAACTCATGCTGGCTCACACTTGTGCACACACTTGCATTGTTACGTGTTCACTGTCGTATGGCGTATTTTCACACACACACACACACACACACACACACACACACACACACACACACACACACACACACACACACTCATGTACAGCGTGCTTGCACACACCAGTTATACATGTGGCAAAAAATACACCTGTCTGATGATGGTACAAACACTCACACTCACAAACATTGTCACATCATGCATTGTGTTCGATTTAACTGCACTTGTGTCAATTTGTGTACCAAGCTTTCTGTACATGTATCGTGTCTCCAAGAATTGAATCGCTGTACATACATTGTGTCCCAATCTGGTCCTCTAAATGTACACATACATTGCACACTTGCATAACACACACACCACTGTATAAATGTGGACGCAAAAACGCTTACACAGGTACACACACAACATACAGACACACAGAAACACAAATACACACATGACATACACACACACAAACACACACACGTACAGACATGGACACACACACAGACACAGGCATAAACACACAAGCACACATGAAATACACATAGACACACACAGACACACACACAGCATTCACAGACACATACAAAGCACACACACGCACACACAACAGACACAAACACAGACACACACAGGCCCACACACATGAAATACACAGACACATACATATGACATACACACAGACACGCACAGACATACACGTGGACACAGGTTCACACACATGAAATACATATAGACACGCACATGTACAGACACACACACACAGACACGACAGACATACACACAGATGCACAGACACACATGGACACACACAAGCACACAGACACACACATGAAATACACATACACAGACACACACACACAGGCACACATGAAATACACAGACACACACACAGTCACACACACATACAGACACAGGCACTCACAGACACACACAAGCATACACACACGAAATACACAGACACACACAGACACACACATGGACACAGGTTCACACACATGAAATACACATAGACACACACATGCACAGACACATGGACACACAAGCACACAGACACACACATGAAATACACATATGTACACACATGCACAGACACACATGCACAGGCACACACACAGACACACAGGCACACGTGAAATACACATAGACACACACACAGACACACACAGACACACACACAGGTACACACAGGCACTCACAGACACACACAAGCACACACGACATTCACACAGACATGCACAGACACACACAAGCACACACGACATTCACACAGACATGCACAGACACACACAAGCACACACGACATTCACACAGACATGCACAGACACGCACATGGACACCGGCTCACACACATGAAATACACATAGACACACACACAGACACACACACAGGCACACACATACAGACACAGGCACTCACAGGCACACACATACAGACACAGGCACTCACAGACACACAAGCACACACAACATACACACAGACATGCACAGACACACACATGGACACAGGCTCGCACACATGAAATACACATAGACACACACATGCACAGACATACACACAGACATGACAGACATACACAAAGACGCATAGACACACATGGGCACACACAAGCACACAGACACACACATGAAATACACAGACACACATGCACAGACACACACACATGCACAGACACACACATGCACAGACACACACATGCACAGACACACACATGCACAGACACACACATGCACAGACACACACGCACACACAAGATGCACACACGCCATACACACACAGACACACACAACACACAGACACACATGAAATACACAGACACACACACACAGACACGCACAGACATACATGCACACAGACTCATACAAACAGAATACATATTGACACACACACACAAAATACACGTAGATACATACATGCAGACACACAGATATGCACATGCACATACATGGACACACACACAGATACACACACGACATACACACATACATACACACGCACATACACAGACACACACATGTAGCTACTCGTACCTACGTGTATGTACCGTCTCTAAAGTGAGAGCCCTATGTCATGTACATGCATCATGCCCCAAAGAATTGGTCCTCAGTGTACATGCATTGTACCCCCATAGGATTGGTGTCCCGTACCACTACATACATGTGGCAAAGAATATCACTGTATTCACCACAGCACTGGGCCCATGGTACAATATTAAAAAGTGTGTGTGTGGGGGGGGGGGGGGCTGATTTCTTTTGAGCAAAATGAATAATTAAATATTTTTGTACACAAGTCTACATGTAGAGATGCATGAATTTATTTTTAATCATGACGTGTACGATTTTGTCATCAAAAAAGTTGTTGCTGGCTATCATACCTTGATGAGATTTTTAAATTTATACAGTTGGCCAAAAAAATTGTGGTGTGTGTGTGGAGGGTCCCTGCAATGTGCATAAGACTTAAGTTCTTACACACTCACATCCATCTTTCTGTAGTTAAGTACAATTGTGTAATAAAGCTTTCCTGTTTGGCAAAATCCTTGATCCTTGATCAACTTCTCGTCATTCTTTATGCCTCCACTACTCAGCTATGTGGCTTGTGTACCAGTTGCAGAGACTTGAGTCTCTCTTTGCCCACACAATATTTAGCTCATACAGAGTACATGAACATGCCCTCATGTTGGTTCACACACCCTGATGCATGTGTATATATTGTGCAAATGGTCTGTACATCCTGAGCACAACACACACACACACACACACACACACACACACACACACACACACACACACACACACACACACACACACACACACACACACACACAACTCTCCTGTAAAAGCTTATACAGCCGTCTGGAGACAGTATAATGAAATCTGTTACTAGCTTGCACTCGATATGTCTGTGTAAACTTACCACTGGCCCTGACCTACCACAATCTGCAACGATAATCGCAGGTCTCACAGACCTACTTTTCAATCAACACACTGTTGTGTGTCCCATATCGCACTCGTTGAATGCAGGGAATTAAACGAGTGTACATGAACTCAGATTGCTGTTCCTCACCACAAGTACAAAGTACGTACTGTGCTTCACATCCCTTGCTATAACCTTCTAGGAATAGTCATTTAATTTGCTGCATACAAATTAGTACAGTGCGACAAAAAGGATGTACTACGCATGTAAGTTTTTTTTTTTGAAGAGAGATGTTTCTGCCTGGCGATGAATTACACTATCATTGCTGATTGCGGTACGTCAGGGCCAGTGGTAAGTTTACACAGACATAATGGAGAGCAATATTCATCATTCCATGAGCACTCTAAAGAAAAACAGAAGCCTCTTGAGCTTGCTTTAACTATGGCGTATCCTTATGACTTGTCCTCTATTTGTGTCAGGGGACAGTCCTATAAGGACACAAAGTATGCATAAAGGACCAGTCCTATGACACTACAGTGTACACGTTGCTACCTATACCTACATGTATGTGCAGTGTAGACATGTATCGTGGTCTCATGAGCTGTTCAACGGATGGATCAAAAATGCATGTGCAGAGAAGGCATTCAGTGAGAGAAAATGTGTGTACCATCATTATATTAGAGAGTACTGCTGTTTTTTTCCACATGAAAAACAGTGTGTGCGTCGTTGTGTGTCTCGTGTCTGTGCACATGTGCAAGTCTGTGTGTGCATCTATGTATCTGTGTGTGTCTGCGTATGTCATGTGTGTCTGTGTGTGTCTGTATGTGTGTCTGTGTGTATGCATGTGTCTATGTGTATTGTGTGTGTATTTGTGAGTGTGTGTCTGTTGTGTCTGCATGTGTGTCTATGTATTTTGTGTGTGAGTCTGTGTGCATGTCTGTGTGTGTCTCTGTGTGTGTATGTCGTGTCTCTGTGTGTGTGTGTCGTGTGTCTGTGTGTATGTTGCGTATTTTGTGTGTTTGTCTACACTGTTAATAAAAAAGGCCCGAGGGGTGTTAGGTTTGAGGGGTGTTACAGCTCAAGGAGTGTTATGGCAACACACAGGGTGTTGAGCTGACATCTTGGGGTGTTGGCAGGCTACGTTAGGGTGTTAGGAGCAACCCCCAGCAAGGGTGGGGTGTTAGGTCGTTTTAAAGGTGTGTTGTCATAACACTGATTTACCGCATTACACCCCAGTAGGATAGTTCCCAGCCTTGTTTAGTAATTACTTTCTGACGGAGAGGGCGTGGTTTGGTAGATGATATGACTTTGATGGCAGCTGTGACTTCGTAGTTGGAGGTGATACTGGACTTCAAGTGGTATGCACGCACACATGTGACACAACGTACCAGTACAAAACGTCTACCATAGGCTGGCCATCGCCCGTGCGTTGGTGACCCGAGTGGCGCGTGCGCGTGTGGATATCTAGTAGGTATACTAGTAGGCCTACACGCTGCTTTTTCAACATGTAATTACCGTATACATGCATGTAATCTCGATGTGCTTATGAAGGCTTGCGTGCAATGGACATGTATGTGCACTGCTGTGTGTATAGTTCGCTAGCGTGTTGTAGTACCCCAGTATGCTGCTAAATGTCAAATTTGATGCAAGCTTGTTTATTATCCTGCATGCCACTTTGTGCTGAGAGTGAAGGTTAAGTACAATGGCAGTGCTTGTGTGGTAACAGTGACTGTGTATTACAATTCATCTGGATTCTATTTAGATCACACCCTAGTAAAATGACATATACATTATTACTCACAAGTATTTATTATATGTATGCATGTAATATCACATATAGCTCAAGGAAGCAGCATATTGCATGACATCTAGCAGAAAGTATGTAGGTAGTCCTTTAAAAAATATTTAACAGACCTGTTTCAGCTTGAACATTGGGTGTATGCTAAAAGTGTTCATGCATTCATGCGGCTACATATGTCTATATACCACATGCAGATCCTGATAGCTATCGTGAAGAAATATGCTGGATGAATGAATGCTGTCAAACACTTGTAAGGGTAGGCTAAAGTACTTCACTAGTGACAGTCTTTGAACCCTTTTTGTAGGTACAGTGTTGTTGTGGGATTAAATATCATTTTTGTGACATTTCGGTCAAAATGTATGTCTGGTTTGGTGTAATGACTGATACGAGATAAATAAATTAACTATTAATTGTTTGACAATGTCCATATGCATGCACATGTTTGCATAACAGATGCACTTATACGTACAAATTTTTACACGAGCTGCACACACATACACATAATCACACATGCGCATGCATGTATACACACGTGCACACATACATATGTACTCACACACAAATACACATAACCACACACACATGTATACACACATACACACATGTGCGTCACACACATGTACACACACACATGCCACACATACACATGCACACATGCACACATGCACACACATGTGCACACACACAATGCACACATGCACACACGCTGCACACACACATGTACCACGTACATGACAGACTCATGCTAACATATGAACACATACACACACGTACAGACACATACACACACATGCACACACATACACAACACACACGTATACACATGCTAACACACACAATGAACACACACACAATGCACACATGCACGCACATGCAGACATACACACATGCACACATGTGCAGACATTCACACATGCACACACATGCACACACACATGCACACACATCCACATGCACACATGTGCATGACAGACACATGCTAACACACACTTACACATATGAACACATACACACACATGCACACACAATGCACACATGTACACATGCATACGCAGGCTCGTAGGCAGGAAGTCTGGCAGGGGGGGGGGTCGATTAATAGGACTGCAGGACTGTTGGGGTAGGGGGGAGGGGGGCCTCACATTTAGCCAAATATGACAGAGGGGGGAGGGGTGGGGGGGGGGGCCTCACAATCAGGCATCAAACAAGGGGGATTGACCAACCCCCTGGCTACAGGCCTGCATACACACATGGCACACATGCACATACACACATACACACATACATACGAATTCACACACACAATGCACACATATTAACACACATGCACATGTGTGTATGTGTATAATTCATGTGTGTATGTGTATGCATACATGTACACACACATTCACACATACACAGAAATACTGTTGGACAGCAAATACACTCTGAGAGAAGTGCACTTTTTGCAATTGGAACTACTCAAAAGTCCTGTATAGCTTTCCTCACATTTGGACAACTCTATATCTTAGACATCCTGAATACCTACAGTGTACCCTAGCTATTTGTGTCCTTTCTTGTCATCGTGAGACATGTTGATTATTCACAATTGTAACAAATATACATGTAAGTTCATGCTAAAAATATATTTCGTTGCGCATGCGTGACCTTTAGAAACACGTTCTGTTATTTATGAACAGGTAAGTTCGGTGTTACACGACTTTTTGGTAAGCTATTTGTTTCCTTCCAGCGTTGAGCGATGCATTTGAGTAAGACGAGTTGAGCGCTTTGAAGAGAGTTCATCGAGAACAGCAGTTCGTGATCGCACCGGAATGCCTGTTTAAACGCTCTAGTTAAGGAAAATTCGGCTACTACTGTGTGCTGCGCTACCCACTATAATGAGCCACTGCTTATGGCAGGTAAATACCTTGTCGCGAACGCCCTTACAAAGGTCATATGACACGCTGGCTCTAACAAGCCTTCGAGGTAAGCGTAACAATCGGTACGATTGACGTTGTTATTGTCACCGATCTGCTTAGCGAACATGACCGTCATCGGACTGATGGCTGCACCCAAGATTCAATTAAAAAGGTTAGACATGTCTCATATTGGAACCTGTCGTTATGTATATGCATGTGTTTCCTTCATTTGTTTAGTGTCCGAAGCATGCAGAGAAACACTCCAGGACTACTCGATCGTCGTATAGGCCCTAAAGACATGTTTATAGTTTTGTTGTACATGTATCTTTGTATTTGTTGTCAACTTTTTATTAAAATCATCAACTGTTGTTGTATAGTTTATTAAGATCAATTTATGTTGTATCGTAAGATTACGGTGCATGCACGAACTATTGATGCCTTTGTCAACACCCTATAGAGTGTACTGGCTACACTTCAGGGGTGTTGGCTGTAACACTCCTGAGCGGTTACCACTACACTCCATGGGGTGTTATTCCTAAACAGGCGTACGAACACCCCTAAGTGTGTTGTGGCAACACCCTTTTTAACAGTGTATACACTGTTAAAAAAAAAAGGCCCGAGGGGTGTTAGGTTTGAGGGGTGTTACAGCCCAAGGAGTGTTATGGCAACACACAAGGGTGTTGAGCTGACATCTTGGGGTGTTGGCAGACTACGTTAGGGTGTTAGGAGCAACCCCCAGCAAGGGTGGGGTGTTAGGTCGTTTTAAAGGTGTGTTGTCATAACACTGATTTACCGCATTTACACCCCAGTAGGATAGTTCCCAGCCTTGTTTAGTAATTACTTTCTGACGGAGAGGGCGTGGTTTGGTAGATGATATGACTATAATGGCAGCTGTGACTTCGTAGTTGGAGGTGATACTGGACTTCAAGTGGTATGCACGCACACATGTGACACAACGTACCAGTACAAAACGTCTACCATAGGCTGGCCATCGCCCGTGCGTTGGTGACCCGAGTGGCGCGTGCGCGTGTGGATATCTAGTAGGTATACTAGTAGGCCTACACGCTGCTTTTTCAACATGTAATTACCGTATACATGCATGTAATCTCGATGTGCTTATGAAGGCTTGCGTGCAATGGACATGTATGTGCACTGCTGTGTGTATAGTTCGCTAGCGTGTTGTAGTACCCCAGTATGCTGCTAAATGTCAAATTTGATGCAAGCTTGTTTATTATACTGCATGCCACTTTGTGCTGAGAGTGAAGGTTAAGTACAATGGCAGTGCTTGTGTGGTAACAGTGACTGTGTATTACAATTCATCTGGATTCTATTTAGACCACACCCTAGTAAAATGGCATGGGAACATATACATTATTACTCACAAGTGTCTATTATATGTATGCATGTAATATCACATATAGCTCAAGGAAGCAGCATATTGCATGACATCTAGCAGAAAGCATGTAAGTTAGTCCTTTAAAAAAAAATATTTAACAGACCTGTTTCAGCTTGAACATTGGGTGTATGCTAAAAGTGTTCATGCATTCATGCGGCTACATATGTCTATATACCGCATGCAGATCCTGATAACTAGAAATATGCTGGATGAATGAATGCTGTCAAACACTTGTAAGGCTAAAGTACTTCACTAGGGACAGTGTTTGAACCCTTTTTGTAGGTACAGTGTTGTTGTGGGATTAAGTATCATTTTTGTGACATTTCGGTCAAAATGTATGTCTGGTTTGGTGTAATGACTGATACGAGATAAATACAATAACTATTAATTGTTTGACAATGTCCATATGCATGCACATGTTTGCATAACAGATGCACTTATACGTACAAATTTTTACACGAGCTGCACACACATACACATAACCACACATGCACATGCATGTATACACACGTACACACATACATATGTACTCACACACAAATACACATAACCACACACACATGCATATACACATACACACATGTGCATCACACAAATGTACACACACAAATGTACACACACACATGCCACACATACACATGCACACACACACAATGCACACATGCACACACGCTGCACACACACATGCACACACATGTACCACGTACATGACAGACTCATGCTAACATACACACACGTACAGACACATACATACACATACACACACATGCACACACATGTGCACACACAACACACACGTATACACATGCTAACACACACAATGAACACACACAATGCACACATGCACACACAATGCACACATGCACACACGTGCAGACATACACACATGCACACACATGCACACACAAGCACACTTGTGTGTGCATGTGTGTGTGCTTGTGTGTGCATGTGTGAATGTCTGCACATGTGTGCATGTGTGCATGGTGCACACATGTGCATGACAGACACACACTTACACATATGAACACATACACACACATGCACACACAATGCACACATGTATACATGCATACGCAGGCTCGTAGGCAGGAAGTCTGGCAGGGGGGGGGGGGTCGATTAATAGGACTGCAGGACTGTTGGGGTAGGGGGGAGGTGGGGCCTCACATTTAGCCAAATATGAAAGTAGGGGGGGGGGGGGGGGGGTGGCCTCACAATCAGGCATCCAAACAAGGGGGATTGACCAACCCCCTGGCTACAGGCCTGCATACACACATGGCCACATGCACATCACAACGTACACACGAATTCACACACAATGCACACATATCAACGACCACATGCACATGGTGTATGTGTATAGTTCATGATGTGTGTGTCTGTGTACTGTCTCGTGTGTGGTGCATGTGTGGTCTGTGTCTTTTGTGTGTGCCTGGTATGCATGTGTGTCATGTGCGTGTCTGGTGGTAAGCTATTTGTTTCCTTCCAGCGTTGAGCGATGCATTTGAGTAAGACGAGTTGAGCGCTTTGAAGAGAGTTCATCGAGAACAGCAGTTCGCGATCGGACCGGAATGCCTGTTTATACGCTCTAGCTAAGGAAAATTCGGCTACTACTGTGTGCTGCGCTACCCACTATAATGAGCCACTGCTTAAGGCAGGTAAGTACCTTGTCGCGAACGCCCTTACAAAGGTCATATGACACGCTGGCTCTAGTAAGCCTTCGAGGTAAGCTTAACAATCTGTACGATTGACGTTGTTATTGTCACCGATCTGCTTAGCGAACATGACCGTCATCGGACTGATGGCTGCACCCAAGATTCACTTAAAAAGGTTAATATTGGAACCTGACCGTTATATATATGCATGTGTTTCCTTCATTTGTTTAGTGTCCGAAGCATGCAGAGAAACACTCCAGGACTACTCGATCGTCGTATAGGCCCTAAAGACATGTTATAGTTTTGTTGTACATGTATGTTTGTATTTGTTGTCAACTTTTTATTAAAATCATCAACTGTTGTTGTATAGTTTATTAAGATCAATTTATGTTGTATCGTAAGATTACGGTGTATGCACGAACTATTGGTGCCTTTGTCAACACCCTATAGAGTGTATTGGCTACACTTCAGGGGTGTTGGCTGTAACACTCCTGAGCGGTTACCACTACACTCCATGGGGTGTTATTCCTAAACAGGCGTACGAACACCCCTAAGTGTGTTGTGGCAACACCCTTTTTTTAACAGTGTATGTGTGCTTGTGTGTGCATATGTGTGTGTGACTGTCGTGAGTGTATCTGTGTGTGCCTGTGTGTTTGTGCATGTGTGTATGTTGTGTGTGTGCATGTGTGTGCCTATGTGTATTTCGTGAGTGTCTATATATTTCGTGTGTGTCTGCATGTGCTTGTGTGTGTCCGTGTGTGTCTGCGCATCTGTGTATGTGTCTGTGTGTATGTCTGTCATGTGTATCGTGTGGTCTGTGTGACTGTCTCGTGTGTGTGCATGTGTGTCTGTGTATTTTGTGTGTGCCTGTGTATGCATGTGTGTCTGTGCGTGTCTGTGTGTGTATGTGTGTGTGCTTGTGTGTGATAGTGTGTATTTCATGCGTGTGCATGTGTGTGTCTGTGTATTTTGTGTGTGCCTGTGTATGCATGTGTGTCTGTGCGTGTCTGTGTGTGTATGTGTGTGTGCTTGTGTGTGATAGTGTGTATTTCATGCGTGTGCATGTGTGGCTGTGTGTTTGCATGTGTGTCTGTGTGTATGGAACGCCAAACCTTCCAAAATTCGACATTTTGCTTTCGACATGACGATGTTGTGATTGCAGCGGTCATACATCATTCGCATGGATGAATGCAGCGAAGAGTTCGGACGTCGGCCCACTTGGAGTGATCACAGGTGGCATTCACCCGTTTTTTTTTTTTGCTGTAGTCTATAATACAAATTGAGCGTTGTGTTAACAATATAGCGTACAATTAATTCACTCCGCTGTTTGAAGTTCCATTTGTTGGGAGTGACGTCCACTTCATATTTGGAGTGCATGACTAATTGGTTTCACTGGAGTGCATGAGTATATACTCGCGTCAGTGGTTGCTTTTGGTCAATATGTATCGATCGCCTCGGAAAGGCCGAATTCGTAACGGCTCTTAACGTGATTAATTGGCAAGTTGAGGGAGAAACTGCAAATACAAACTCAATTCGGCTCAGTCATTTCAGTTATATTGCATGCACACATGGATTACAATTTGCATAAAGAGTTGCATAAATAATGGCTGCCGTTTAAAGCGGTCTAACGGCCAGTACCACTGATTGCATCAAAGAATTCTTGTCAATCCAACTTTTCCATTGGATTCCCTTGCCGCTCAAATCGTAGGCTTGGTTTTGGTAAACGCCGTTGAGATTGGCATCGTAGCAGCTCTTGAACCACCATCCTGACGAGTAAACTTGAGCGCAGTTTGTTAGGAGCGAAGCGTCGTTGTCTTTATCGGGGGTAGAGAAGCTCTGGCCGTTGTGAACTGCAAAAGAGTCGCCGACAGTGGAAGATGCCTCGTACCCAGACACCTGTAACTGGTAATTTAGCGGCCATTCGGGAGCTAGGCTGAACTGACTGTACTTTGCGAACACGGCGACATCGCTACAACCGAAGCATGACAGTCCAACATACAGTTCCATGTTGACGTCATTTGTGAGCAACACGATGTTGTCCAAGCCGAGCCAGAAATTGCCTTCCAAGTTTCCGAAACCCATCTTGTAGTCCACCCAGTCGCGATTGAAGTTTACGGTGCCGTCAACTCGACGCTGGATAACGGTCCATCCTCCTCCCTGCAGCGACATGTCGCAGTAAACCACTATGTTGCGCGTCGGGGTGGCAGAGTTGGAGGAACGAGGCATAATGTTGTACAGACCGCTCGTTCTGAAGCCGTCGTCATACAGCTGCTTGCAGTTTCTCGCTGGCATGACTGCAAAGAGGAAAATGAGAATATGGCAGCTTCCTGTATTGGCGCATCGATCAACTTACAATTAACGTTCAGTATATCTGTAGTTTGGTTCGGTGACTGACCCATAACGAGATCAATTGGTAGGGAACGGGTTTGTCCAGTTTCGCATGCGATAAGGATGAAGAGGAAGACAATGTTCTGCATCTCTGGCACTACTTGGCTTTCCAGCTATTTACTGATATTCAGATGCTTCTACGTTCATATATATTTACACACCCTCATTTCCGCAGCTCCCACGCATCTGGATGTTGGTGCGGTATCGGTACTGGGCATGGTATATAATGTATATAGTGCATTAATTAGATAACTTGAAGTGGTTTTACAAAGCCGTGGAGCTCAAGCTTCCGTAAAGCATGTACATTTTCCATGAAAGGCGCATGCAGCTGTCCTTCTTTAATGTCAGGCCGCGTCTGTTTTCCACGCGCGTTGCCATTTGCATGCATGCAGGCTGTGAGTTAGGTACAATCATAGTTTGGCGTGGCCCGACCTTAGTGTGCCGTAACTAAGGTCGGGCCATACCCGACTATTACATTCACACACCACGGTTAACCGTATACGCTCTCCCTACTTCTACACTTAACTTATTGTTTCGTGACAGTTGTACCCTAAATACCTGTATACAACAAGCAGTCACAAAGATGACCTCCTTCCCTGCACGTCGCGCTCTCAAATAAGGTTGGCCCGATTAGAGAAGGCCTTAATAGGCTCTAGCATTAATGACATGTGTACTCAAAGGCTCGCCATTTCTCGATCAGTACTTGGCTACTGCACCCAACTGTATTACATATTACAACAATACACAGCACACACGGAAAATACAACTGAAATAACTATAAATCTCTAGTGACAGCCAATGAATATATATAAATTTCATAAGATTAGTGGGAAAAATGCAAAGGTCGAGCCTACAATGGGCTAGCAGTGGGTGAAAGGCTAATCAAAACAATTTTAAAAGCGGCCATTCCGAGAATCAATGAATTTTAAAATGATATCATGCATGCAATCGCGGCCTCTGCATGGTTAAAACGCAATTTGTCTAGGCTTTTGATGTGACCAAACGATATATTGGCACGTACCTATATACTAAGTGAGGACAGGGAGAATACTGCATTAACAACTCAATTCGACTCGTTTCAGTTATGCCATTGGATTACAGGGCACCTGCTAGTTTTCAAAGAATGATAGTTCTGTGCTCGATCTTATACCGCGGTATTGTCATCCAATAAAGATGCAATGTATAGCATATGTTGGTAACTTAATGATAAACGGCGATATAACTGCATGCATGGAGAGAGCATGCATATATAGCATCTAGAAACTGAAGAGACACTGATAAATTATTCATTAACCCCTTCTCTGCCAAGCTCCAGTTTTACGTCTGCCATGCATGCCACTGAGGTGCTTTATTTTATCGGGCCTATATGGTATAATCATAATAAATATACTTGCGAAATTGAAGGAGTTGTGCCACAGAATTATAAGGAACTGCCAAGAGATCGTATTCATGTATAAGATATAGACGTCACTGGTTTGGTGCCATGAGTTCAGTTCCGCGCATATATATGTATACCTGTATATATTTTTGTACATAGGCAACGAGTTAAGAAAAACATGCAAATTACATGCGAACTATACACAATCACTCGACGCACAATAAAACATTAAAACAAAAGAGGCATAAATAATGGCATATGGTTTAGTCTCGCTCCCAGTCCAGTTGTTGAAGTTCGATGCACGTCTGGCTAGCGAGACTACATATGGTTCGCGCCGTAATTTAAAGTGGTCTAACGGCCAGTACCGCTGACTGCATCAAGGCATCCTTGCCTAGCCAACTATTCCATTGGATTCCCTTGCCGCTCAAATCGTAGGCTTGGTTTTGGTAAACGCCGTTGAGATTGGCATTGTAGCAGCTCTTGAACCACCATCCTGACGAGTAAACTTGGGCGCAGTTTGTTAGGAGCGAAGCGTCGTTGTCTTTATCGGGGGTAGAGAAGCTCTGGCCGTTGTGAACTGCAAAAGAATCGCCGACAGTGGAAGATGCCACGTACCCAGACACCTGTAACTGGTATTTTAGCGGCCATTCGGGAGCTAGGCTGAACTGACTGTACTTTGCGAACACGGCGATATCGTTGCAACCGAAGCACGACAGTCCAACGTACAGTTCCATGTTGACGTCATTTGTGAGCAACACGATGTTGTCCAAGCCGAGCCAGAAATTGCCTTTCAAGTTTCCGAAACCCATCTTGTAGTCCACCCAGTCGCGATTGAAGTTTACGGTGCCGTCAACTCGACGCTGGATAACGGTCCATCCTCCTCCCTGCAGCGACATGTCGCAGTAAACCACTATGTTGCGCGTCGGGGTGGCAGAGTTGGAGGAACGAGGCATAATGTTGTACAGACCGCTCGTTCTGAAGCCGTCGTCATACAGCTGCTTGCAGTTTCTCGCTGGCATGACTGCAAAGAGGGAAATAAAAATACAGCAGATGAAGATTTATTTCGGTGTGTTGGCGCATCGATTAACTTACAATTGCTGTTCAGTATATCTGTAGTTTGGTTCGGTGACTGACCCATAACGAGATCTATTGGTAGGGAACGGATTTGTCCAGTTTCGTATGCGATAAGACTAAGAGTGAAGAGGAAGAATATTTTCTGCATCTTTGGCACTTTCTTTTCTTCGCTTTTACCTCCGGCTATTGTTAGTTCTACTGTTCCCGCGATTATATATACCGCGTTGCCTTAATTAAACGCCCACGCGATGCGTGATTTATTGGTTAATTGATATAGAATCTCATTGGAGTCTCATCTGAAAATGGATTTATTCGGAGCATTAAAGAATGTCAGCGAGGCAAAAGAATTGCTTATCCAGCTGGAAAGGGAAGAGGTGAAGTTTCGTCTATTGTAAAATATATATTGTGCATTAATTAGAGAATATGTATTTACAAAGCCGTGGCAGCGTCCCCCTCACGCAATTAAGTTTTTCAAGCAAGGCACAGCTGTCCTTCCTTATTCAATGTCAGATTCGTATCAGTTCTTCACGCGCGTTGTCTATTGCAGGCTGTGCTTCGAGAGGAGCTGGACTTACTGCTTGAGCAGCAGTCACAAATGGACGTGAAGATGTCCTCGTTCCAGAAAATGCTGTACGTCGCTCAGATAAGCTTGGCCTCGATAACTGAGGCCTTTGGCTCGTGGGATAAGCAAGTGTATTAATAAAATATGCATATTCAAAACTCACAAAAAAATAAATAACAACTTGACTGTATGGTACATATTCTGCTCTCAAACAGGCCTGGGCTGAGGAATCTCGACCGTGACACGCAGGATATGGATGCTGTTGTCATGAAGGCTAGTTCTCTCGCTGAGTCTGTTCGAAGTAAAGTGCACGTCTTGGACCTTGCCAAGGTGACATGCCCCCCCCCCCCCCCCCCCCCGACACATATCATGTACCTGTCATGTACCTGTACAAAACAACACACACACACACCCACACACACACACACACACATACACACACATGTATACGCACATGTACACGCACACGCACATACACACACACACACACACATGTACACGCACACGCACATACACACCTATGTACACACAACTAAATGCATCCACTTGGTATGAACTGCATCAAAAGTACATTCGTGGGTTGCACGTTGCCATGGAGACAGAGTGTGTACTCTGTGAACCATTGACGACACGAGTCTCAACAGGCCAGTGCCATTTGAAGGATAGAGTGCATTCTCATTAGTGTTTACCAACTGTGAGATCAAGTTAAGCATGGATAGGGAGTCTGCATTTATTGTGAAAAGAAGGAGGGGTAATTCACAGTGTGAATATCAATCAAATTAGTAACATTTTCCTCCTCCCAAACATGCTGTACTTTGTGCTATGCAATGGTATTTATTCTTTTGTCGTGTGCATGTATATGTGTGTGTGTGCATGTGGGTTTGCATGTGGGCGAGGTGTCACATTCCGTGTCTGCTCTCGGCATGCAGTCATTTCAGTGAGAATCTGTGCAATAGCTGTGAGGTTGGGTTATTGTGTGTGTGTGTGTGTGTGTATGTGTGTATGTGTGTGTGTGTATGGTGCATGTTTATGTGTGTGTGCGTGTGTGAGAAAGAGAGAACTAGCCAGAAGAAGCCATCTTTGCAAGCTAAGTGTAACTTGCACACCTGATCCTGGGGCAGGGGTGGGGCTTCGTCTCTAGGGAAAAGTGCTATCAGGGGTGTAGGTGATTGTGAAAGATTTCGTGAGTCTCTCTGTTCACACATGTGCGTATGGTGCACTACCTGTTGGTGTGGTTGGAGATGTGTAGGTTTAAGTGATGAAGTGTATTGGATGTTGATGTACAGAGGAGTCATTGGAAACCATGGGTCTGCACCAAACTTTTGTCACAACAATTTTCTTGTCAACAGAGTCGCGTATATGCATCGTTGAAGAGAGTGGATGATGTCATTGATCTGAAGGTATGTGTCACACCTGCTCTAGTCTATTTTTGCAAAGGTGATTTCAGATTGGATTACAAAGTAGTACAAATCTCTGGGGCTGTACCCCTCTAGATCCTTCCTCCTGGTCATAGCTAATTTCTTTTCCAAACTTCAACATTAGATACATGTACCCTCCTCCCACTCCCACCTCCTCTCCATTGTTACCCTACCTCCTCCCAGGGTATATGCTTTTAATGTGTGTCATGTGGTGATTTTGCCTGCTGGCTGTGTGTTTGTTTTTGTGGCAACTCGTTGCTTATCCAACGCCTGTTGTGCTTGTCTCTGTGTGAAAGGGATCAATTGCTCATTTTCTGGTCAGTGCCCCTGCAGCAATGTGTACTGCTCAACTCCCCCCTCAAATAAGGTTGTTTGTGTGGTCAGCATGGTGTGATATCGACTTCCTGTGACCCTTGCACATGAAAGATACTCTGTGGATTCATATTCAAAGGATTAGTGTGGGGAGGAGGGAGGGGAGGAGCAAGGTGATGGAGGGATGGAGGAGGGCTTGGAGAGAAGAGGAGGAAGGGAAGGGGAGGTGATGGAGGGAAGAAATGAAGGGGGAGGTGATGGAGGGAATGGGAGGTGATGGAGGGAACAGGAGGTGATGGAGGGAACAGGAGGTGATGGAGGGAGGAGGGTTGGAGGGAGGGGAGATTATGGTGAGGGGATGGAGGGAAGGGCAGGTGGTGAAGGGAAGGAGGGAGGGGAAGTGATGGGAACGGAAAGTGATTGGGAAGGGATGGTGATGGGGAAGAGGAGGTGTGACTGGGATGGGTAAGGTGGCAGCATATTGCGTAAGGATGACAATTTGTTTCGAAACAATAAATAAAATATTTGCAGTAAAGCATACAAATACCTGATATTTAATTGTTGAGATCAAAGAGGGCAGCAGTGAGAAGTGGCTTGTTATTGGCATTCGCTAGACATGCTGTAGTCATCAAAGCGCTGTAGGTAGTCATCCTGTGTGTGTGTGTGTGTGTGTGGGGGGGGGGGGTGTTAGCAGGTGGGGGAAGGTTGGTCGGATTTAGAGATATATATATCAGGTGAGGTTAAGAGGTAGCCTAGGCAGAATGGTTGAGAGCCAAAGAAGGGTGAAAGGGGTGGAGTGTGTGGGTGGAGCTTTGTGTCTACTCAGTCTCGCAGGTCTTGAGTATGCTCAGTACCCACAGCAGGCCAGGCATGGCTATACAAAGTTAGGGCTGCATGTGGCATGAAGAGAACTAATATCCTAATTCCCAGTTGCCATAACTTCATATGCAGAAACCCTACTAGTTTTGGCATCCTGGCCACATTATAGAATGTGGTGGTGTGGTTCTCAAAGTGAGACACCTGATATCATAGAATCTGCACACCTTCCAATGTATGATTCTAACTTTTCCTGGAAAGCAAAAGCAATTATTTTAATTATGAGTCACTGCAGTACTGTATGTCTCTTTCTCATTACTTCTAACTCCCATAGAATGCCAAGTTAATTTCATTCCACACAATGCCAGCCATATCAACATAATCGTTCCCACACAATGCTGTTTTCCTGTTGTGAAGCAGTCCTCTGCAGGATATGTTTTTTTGTACAAGTGCAGTGTATTAAGTGTATGTGTGCTTTGTGTGTGCATGTGTGTGTGCATGTGTGTGATGTGTGTGTGACGTGTGTGTGCATGTGTGTGTGTGCATGTAAGTGTACTTGTGCATGTGTGTGCATGTATGTGTGCATGTGTGTGATGTGTGTGTGACGTATGTGTGCATGTAAGTGTACCTGTGCATGTGTGTGTGCATGTATGTGTGTGCATGTAAGTGTGCACTTGTTTGTGTACATGTGTGTGTGCATTTAAGTGTACCTGTGCATGTGTGTGTGCATGTGTGTGTAAGTTGTGTGTATGCTGCCATAGCCTCCTTAATTTACATGAGCATAGGTTTTGCTGTGCTTCTGCTGTATGTACATGTAGATGTGTTTGTGTTTGCATAGGATAAGACTCCTGCATTTACAGGCAAACAAAGGGCAGAGTTTCTACTCTGCAGTGTGCATCGCATCTATACAGTATGTAGGAAATAAATGTGTACATGTACTTTCCAAAGTTGTGCATCTGATCCATTGCTGTTATTCGTTTGTTCTGCTGGATGTGTATTCACTCACTTAGCACACACCCTTTTTTCGACCCCACCTC